>PVHP010001006.1:60998-96713 GCA_004024765.1 Zapus hudsonius | reverse complement strand
ACTGTATATCATAAAAAAGTTAACTTATCTTTGCCAAACATCAATGAAGGTGCCCCTAAATAGTTCCTATAAGGCAATCATATTTTTTGTTGCAAGGAAGCAGTCCTGGAAAGGACTGTGTTGGGCCATAAATTCCAGGTCCCAATCCTTCACAATCTCCTGCCAGTGACAGCATTGCTACCAAATGGATCAGCCAAAGGACACTGCTGCTCTTGGACTTCCCTTCACAAGGTCATTTATTACCCCATTGCTGCATGTTAACCAGAATACTGGGCACAGTGCTCATTACATGGAACATGGGTGCTTCTTTACTCTTTCTAACACCTCCAGCAAGATAGTATATCCTGTGTATTCAACATTCTATGATTCAACCAAAAATGGAGGAAAAGCATTTGAGTTGTCAGGAGGGGGTTGAAAACAATAAAAAGAAATACAAATATCATATGATGATTTTTATGTATTTGCATTTTTAGGTATTGTATGCTTTCTAGGAATGATGTAAACTATGTAAGAGAATATTTACAGTTTATATGCAATACATAAATTTTATTTATAATATGTAAATTTTATATACAAATTTTACCGTTTACATTGAGTCTTAGAACCAATTCTTAATAGACATGAAGGGACACTATTTTGTCCCCATTTTATTGAAAAATATTGTTTCCTCGGGTTATATAACTAGTAAGTGGCAGAGAGGAATTCTAACTCTGAAGTTGAAGATTCCAAATCGATGTTTTTAGCTATCACTGAAAACTTTGTCAATTCACCAGAACCCACTTAATTAAATTCATCTCCCAAGATGTGTGTACCCAAGTCCTATACATGGACAATAAGTAGAATGCCATGTAACCTTTGGTTTTTCAACATACAAACAACATTTGATTTTTTTCTCATATTTTCTAAGATTGCATATTCTATGATCCCTTATCTTGCATCTTCTCTAAAGAAAGGGCAAATAAAAATGCCAATATTAACCAGCATACCCATGTAGATCATGCTTTATTCCATAGTGTAGCACTCTGGTGGCTATAGTTGTACATCAAAGGCTGTGGATGGTTTGATCCTAATGACTAAATTAGGTGTTAAAGAGGATATACAATTAAAACCATTTCCCTTCTCCTCCAATATCACCTTGGAGAAAAGTATTGTGTTCATTCTCTAATGTGAAACTGACTTTTTTTTTCCAAACAGGCAAAATATTTTAAGGACAAAAATTCAATGTTATCCATCCTTTCTCAAAATCTGTTCCTTGAATATATGATGTGAAATTATGATTTATGAAGATAATTTTAAATATTTAGAAATATTTTTCCATTAACATTGTATGTATGTATGTATGTATGTATGTATGTATGTATGTATGAGATTTTGGTTTTCTTTTTCAGATGTAGATAAGAATGAAATTATTACGGGCTGGAGAGATGGCTCAGCGGTTAAGGCACTTGCCTCCAGTGCCTAAGGCCCCAGGCTCAATTCCCCAGGTCCCACATAAGCCAGACCCACAAGGTGGTGGCCCTGGTGTACTCTCTCTCTCTCTCTCTCTCTCTCTCTCTCTCTCTCTCTCTCTCTCTCTCTCTCTCTCCTCTCTCTCTCTCCTCTCTCTCCTCTCTCTCTGCTTGAAAATGAATAAATAAAAAATACTTTTAAAAAAGAATGAAATTATTACTAAATTATGATTAGAACAGTATACCTTTTTCTCAGACAACAAATGTTTCCATATACATTGCTAAAATAAATGAATTTTATCACACAATCTATGCTCTTTTAAATTATAAGAATTAAAATCATCAGCCCAACTTTCAAGGAGATTGTCATATATCTGACATTGATTATATTTTTCCATACTTAAGTATATTTCCTTCTAAAGAATAATTGTGGTTCATTCAGTTAACTTCATCTTATGGTCTGAGCACATTACATGAAATCACTGAGACAGAATAAATGACATAAAGTGGGGGGCGAGGGAAGGACATCCAGAACTCATGGTCCCCATCGTCTTTACCTTAGTATTCTTTTATCTTTATAAGAATGATATCAACGTTTCATTAGCATTTCTCTTTTTGAGCACTGCACTCCAAGGATGTTATTTATACACACTCTACTTCTGAACTAGGCAGATATAAATATAATATAAATTCATTTGGCTGCTCGGAGTGACAACTTGAATTTCCTTAATACACAGTTACTTTCTCTGAAATTAAACAATTAATAAGCCAGCAGCCATATAAATCATAAATTATTCACATCTACTATACCAGTGAACATTAATCAGTTATAAAGAGATACAAAAATTAAGACCAAGAAAGTCAACCAAAGCCTTTTAATATTGAGGCCCTGCTAACCCAGTCTCTTTAAGCATATTTGATTTGTATTATAATATCAATATGCACAGCTATGCTTGCTGCCTGAGTTTCTAACAAAATAACCAATTTATGTGTATACATATGCTGTCAACCAGTAACAAGCAATACTCATCACAATTCTGTAGTCTTTGACTAAAAAGGCTTATTAGAGTTCTTTCAAATGATTGTACCTTATCAAATATTTAGTATTAACTCCGTTGGCTTTCCAAAGAATTTGAACCACACTGAAATGCAAAGCAAGAACTCTTTCATAGCTGGCATACCAATAATCTTATACAAGAACATAAAATTATAATGATCTCCAAAGCCAAAGCACAAGTCTGGTCAACAACCCAAGTCCATCAGCTGTGACACTGTGCTATTAATAGGGACAGAAATTTCACTGACAAACTCAAGACTTATAATCATTAAATAAAAATTTTGTCATAAACACATAAAGCATATAATTTCACATTCTGATTAATTTATTTATAACTGGTCAGAGGAAGAGCTACATTTCCTAAAGCAAAAAAGAAGGAAGAGGAGAAGGGGAGGAGATGGCTGATAAGTAGGAACTTACATAAAAGGTTAGAAATAATCTGAGTAAAGAAATTGGAATTCCCATTTGGTTAAAAATGTTCATCAAATGTATGTGTTAGGTATTACCTAGAAATAGGATTGAAACTTCCTAATTGATACTCTTCAAAAGTGAGCTTGATTCTCAACCCCTAATGAACAGAAGAGTTCATTGACAAGTCTTATTTAATGTCCATATTACTGTCCTTTAAAGCTAAAAGAAATGGGAAGCTAGGTCATTAATATGGGATATTACAAACAAATGTGTCCTACTTTTCCTGAATCTTTATTTATAAGCATTTTTTTTTATTTTTGTGCCTTTAAACATTCATGAGAGAGATTGCACCTATTCCTAAAACTGATGTGATAACTGGTTCATCCACAAGTTAAACAACAATTGGGGATGTGAAATCTTTGTTATTTATGGATCCTAGGGAGCACTATTGCTACTCAGAAAATGCATAACTCATAGTAAGCTCTCATTCTGCAGGTAAAGACTGAAAAAACCTGAAATTAGCTTGAAAATTTACAAATTGCCTGTGGGTACTCTTACAAAGCGAGTGTTCGTGACCACATTAGCACTGTTCTGAGCAGCACTGTGGGGGATGAAGAAAACTCCTTGACATGACTACAGAGTAAAGGGTATGTAATTTAATTGGGGGATAGATTGTAATTGCTACCAAATGATAACATATACAAGGTTGTACATATGCAATAGTGAATATTATACATGAAAGTCCTGTTAACACTCCTATTTGAACTGCACATCCAAAACACTAATCTAGATCCTAATCAAAACGATACTTTATCATGTGATTTCATGCATATTCAAGTTTGAGAATTTGTGTTTCAGACATCTTTGTAGGGAAGGACTGTACCTAAATCAATTCCTAACCAAATGACTAGGGCAAGAAAGATGGACACCAAGAAGATCCAGGGAATGGATCTAGATGGGTAGTCAAGAAAGACTAAAAAACATCAGTGTCAAAGATATGGGTCAGAAAGAGTTCTATTTGGCAGATAGAGAGAAAAGATTTCATTCAGCGTAGGGCAAAAGTTAGGCCATGAAATGGAGAAGAGGTCTGAGTAAGAGACGGCTTGAAAATTAGATTGAGCATTTGAATAAAGGGAAGACTGCTTTTGCAGCAAGTGTGAGCCAGCACTCAGATTCTCCACTGTCAATTTACAGAGCTCACCCCTCAGCTGCTGGGAGCCTCTATTCAATCTATCTCGGAGTCATTTCAGCCAAGTTCATGTCCTCTCTCTGGAGATGGCCTTTCCTATGGCTGATGAATGAGGGCTACAATGCAGGGCCTCCTAACCTCCTCTGGAGACCGGGAAGAACAGCCAGCCATTCCGATGGCACTTCCCATGGGCACACAGATGAGCTCAATTCTGCGTCTTTCCTTCTCACAGTCTTCTTTCCAAGGCAGATCCCTAATAAATTCCCTGCACACACTCCTCTATATAAGATTATTTTCAAAAAACTGACCAAATAACTTTTTTTTTCAAGAATGTACATTGTTTTAAAAACTTTAGAAGCCTCCATACAGCTTTCCATAGTGGTTGAACTAGTTGGCATTCCCACCAGCAGTGAATGAGGGTTCCTTTTTCCTGCATCCTTGCCAGTAATTATTGTTGTTGGATTTTTTTTTGATAATTGCAATTCTGACTGGAGTAAGGTGGAATCTCATTGTAGGTTTGATTTTCATTTCCCCGATGATTAGTGATGATGAATACTTTCTTAAGTGAGAATTGGCCATTTGTGTTTCCTCCTCTGTAAATTCTCTGTTGAGATCAATGCCCCATTTTGTGAGGGAGCTGTTTGATTTTTTATTATTTATTTTTTTAGTTCTTTGTATTCTAGATATTAGACCTCTGTCTGTATTATAGCTGGCAAAATCATCTCCAAGTTTGAAGGCGGTCTATTGGCTATGAGTATGGTATGTTTGTACAAAAGCTTTTAAGCTTGATGAGGTCCCATTGGTTAAGTGCTTGTTGTACCTCCTAGGCTACTGGAGGTTTGCTCAGGAAGTTTTTCCCCACTCCTATCTCATGGAGAGTTCCTCCTATTTTTTCTTCTAGGTTTTTCAGGGTTTCAGGTCTTATGTTGAGGTTCCCTATCCATTTGGAGTTGATTTTTGTGCATGGTGAAAGGAGTGGGTCTATTTTCATTTTTTTAACACGTGTTTATTCAATTTGTCCAGCACCATTTGTTGAAGATGCTATTTTTATGCCAGAAAACATTGTTGGCACCTTTGTCAAAGACCAAGTAACTATAGTTACTCAAACTGAGAGCAGGGTCTTCAATTCTGTTCCATTGGCCTGTTTGCCTGTTTTTATGCCCATACCACACTGTTTATGTTACTATGGCCTGGTAGTATGTCTTTAGACCTGGCATGGTGACACTTCCTGAGTATTTTTACATAGGATAGCTTTGGCTATCCGAGGCCTTTTGCCCTTCCATATAAATTTTGAGATTATTTTTTCTATGTCTTTAAAAAAAAAGAGGCTGGGATTTTTATCGGCATGACATTGAATCTATAAATTGTTTTTGAAAAGATTGCCATTTTTTACTAGATTAATTCTCCCTATATAGGAGCATGGAATACCTTTCCATTTTTCACATTCTCCTCTATTTCCTTTTTGAGAGTTTTAATGTTTTCATTATACAAGTCTTTCACAACCTTGGTTAGTGATATTCCAAGGTATTTGATTTTTTTGAGGCTATTGAAAATGGGACAGTCTCTCCTATTTCTTTTTCTGTATGTATATCATTTGCATACAGGGAGGCTTCTGATTTTTGTGTGTTAATTTTGTACCCTGCCACTTTTCTGAAGGAGTTTATCACCTTCAGGAGTTTACTGATACTATTCTTCGGCTCAGCGTAACAGACACCAATGATTTTCAACATGACTTACAGCAGAAGTATAGAGGCCCTTAAGAGCTCAACAATAAAGCAGTCTTTTAACTTACTCACAATGACTCAGGGAACTAAGCAGAAGGGGGGGGGGAAGAAATGTGAGAGCCACGGGCTGAAGAGATGGCTCAGAGGATAAGGCACTAGCTTCCAGTGCTTAAGACCCTGGGTTCAATTCCTCAGGACCCACATAAGCCAGTGTGCAAGGAGGCAGCCCTGGCTTTCTCTCTCTCTTTCTCACTGCTTGAAAATGAATAAATAAAATATTTTTTAAAAAAAAGAAATGTGAGAGCCATGGTTGGGGAGAATATACAGAGACATTGCCCCCCTCAGCAACAACACACAAGGGGGGGCTGGCTGCCTCTTGTGCTATCCATAAACTCTTATCCCATGGAATAATCCAGTATGCCTACCAAGGAGGATACCCAGTAGATTGGGGACAGGGAGGAGGAAATCAGGGATAGCAATGTCATATTTACTAATACAATGTATCTAATTGTGGACAATAAAATATAATTTTTTTTAATTTTAGAATTATGGGCTGGAGAGATGGCTTAGCAGTTAAGATGATTGCCTGCAAAGTAGAAGGACTCAGGTTCAATTCCCTTGTACCTACCCACATAAAACCAGATGCCCAATATGGAGTTTGTTTGCAGTGGCTGGAGGCACTGGCATGCACATTCTCATTCTCTCTCTCTCTCTCTCTCTCTCTCTCTCTCTCTCTACTGTCAAAAGAAGAATAAATAAAATATATTTAAAATTTTTAGAATTAGTAATATACAGTTTTATTTTGGTATTATCGATATATTTGTAACTTTATTATTGTGCTTTAAGTGCCAACTTTTATATATAACATAAATTTATATTTATAATATTTATATATAACATTTATATATTCTTACAAGTGCAGGATATGCTATTCCTTTTCTTAAAAACCTTCTAAGTTTGAAATATAGTCCCATTTTCCAAGAGTGATTCAGCCCTGGGCATCACCCACATCCACTCTTTCCAATTTCCCTGTTACAAACTGAAAACAATGAATGTCTGTTGGCTTTATAAATAAGTGAATCAGCCAGGCATGACGGCACACACCTTTAATCCCAGCACTCAGGAGGCAGAGGTAGGAGGATCACCGAGAGTGAGGCCAACCTAAAGATATAAAGTGAATTCCAGATCGGCCTAAGCTAGAGCAAGGCCCTACCATGAACAGCCAATATATATGTATATAATCACCTTACATTTGTGGTATATTACCGCTCAAAAAGAACTCAGTGTGTTTACATAATCCTCCCAGTGGCTGACAGAAAACAGCATGTCCTAAGAGGAAGCTCAGCACAATAGAAGCCCCTGTGATCAAAAGCAGATTCCCACGTGTGTTGCAGAGTTGCTGACTTAGAACCTTTATGATTTTTTTATTACCTCTTAAATGTAAATGTGCATCAACTTCCAACATGCTCTCAAGAGGTTCTGGTAGCCACTTCTATACTGTGAATGGTGAGGTATAGAGTTGACTTTTTTCTCTAAATCCACAGGAGACTGATACATGGGCACTCAGATCCGCTTATCAAGGTAGGTTCAGGTTTTCCTACTTCAAATGATTCTGATTAATGAGGAGAGAGCAGAAAGTGAGGACTAGTTTTATTCTAATCAGGAGACAGAATTTCGAAGCAGGGTTGTGGAGTGTGCTCAAGAATACACAGTGTGAGGGACAGAGGCAGGTGCACACCTGCCTCTCAATCAACTCCCAAGGACATTTTGAAACCTCATGTTACCACCCCGGGGACAAATAGTTTCTAAGTGGCCCTATAGTAATCAAGATTAGGGTAGACCATGATAATCATCTAAAACATACAATAAGACCTCTTATGTGTATGTGTTTAAAAGTGGCTTTGTAAAGAGCAGTCATTTGAATTAGGAAATGAGAGGGTGTAAAGATGACTTAACTGCTTTCAGGTCCCACCAGTGATGGGTTCCAGCGTTTAACAAATCTGTGCCCTAGAGATCCCAGAAAGTCTTCTCTTCAGTCTCTGCACCATCCATCACCTTGTCAGGTCTGGAAACTATATCTTTTCAATTTACTTCAAAATTTAGAAAACACGTAATCTCCCACCACTCACCAGTTGTCCAAAATTCTAACAGTGCTTGTAAAATAACTTTCCTATATGCATATTTTTATTCTTTTAAATTGCCACCCAGAAATACTCAGAAAAAAGGGACAGTCACCACCATAATTTTGAGAAGTAGAAATAACTTCGCTCATATGTGCTTCTGCATTAGTTCTTCAACATCATGTACCTGAGTTAAAGCGTAATAATTTCAGCTGGGGCCTCAGCCACTAGATGCCACTGATGTGTATAAAGGCCGAGGAAGTAAATTCTACAGAACTATAAAGGCTTACATCTTGGAAAATAGAATGCTGTTACTATGGTGACCAGCTGAGATTATGGATAATGAGAGTACCATGTTTTCCACTCTCTAAGGGGCTATTGTTCTCCACATATTGCTCTATGCTGAACATTACTGACCCTTAAAATGTATCAAAAATCATTGTTTCTTTCCTTTCTAAAAGAAAGGATAGTTCATTCAGTACCTTTGTGTGAGTGAACTGTACACATTAGTCATGCATAAAAACAAAAACATGCACACGATATGGAAACAAGTTTTTTATTATGTAGGTAGAGAGACCAATGGTCTTAACACTGCATGTTGTCATGGTTTCTAAAACTTTGTGAGATTCCATATTCTACCGAGTTTTTCCTTTACCAAGATAGAAAAATGAAGGCATGCTATATCAGAATATAGTATAAAATATCTGGCTAGGTTTAATTACAGGTAACTGCATGTTATTTTTTTTAAACAGGGTTGCAAGAGATTGCCAGTTTAGTTAGCAAAACATCATGAAATATGAGTATCTTGTTTCTAAAGCTAGTGGTGGATAGATAAAAAAAGGTTAGAATTAGTGCTAAAAGATGTTAAAAGATAAATTACAGTATATTTATTGTTTACAGATTAGTTATTGATGTTTAACGAGTATTTAATAACTAAGCTCAAAGGGAAGCTATTGAATGAAGATTCAAATTTACATATTCTTTTCAAAAATTAAATATGGACATTTTAATGGCTATTGTGATGTTCTATAAGATTACCTGACAAAAAAAATCCAGTCAAAGCAATTCATAGCCTAAGGAAATAAAAATTAATTAATACATCTCAAAATTCAAGCAAGGGAAGAATTAATGACCAGATTTTTCCTGTCAAAAGACTTTATGTAATAAGTAATCAGTTGAAAGAGTAATAAATATGTCAGTTTTCATAATGTATGATGGGTTCTCATTATTCTGGAATACTCTACCTAGTTATAGCTTTCAAAAACTATCAATGATCTGCTTACCCTTAAAGTGAACTTGGTGCACCATCTCCTTGGGTCCAGTGCAGAGTCTGTAAAAGATTCACAGAAGGTATAAAGTGGTGTGTAGCTTCTTAACATAGTTGCATTTTCTCAAAAACAATAGAAGATGGAGCTGATAAGAATGTCTGAAAATAAATGTCAAAGGGTTAAAGGACATCATTAGAATACTAGCTAGTCTCTTTTTTTTGAGTCTGAAAGTGCAAGTTTCTGGGCACCACTATCCCCTCTCATGAAAACAAAATTGAGAAATTAAGAGACTGTAAGTATTATAACACCACAGACTGTTTTACTCTTTAATTCTAAGGACTGAAGGAACAGAACACCAAAACTAGGTAGTTGGCAGCAGTCAAAATGCTACATTCTAGTTACATTCTAGCTGGAGGCTAGAACACTGAGGTCCAGTGTCAGCAGGTCCATGCTTCCTCTAAACCTACCTTGTAAACAGCCAAAACCTGTAGGAACAGCCACGTCTAGCTGCAGCTGAGCCAGCAGACCTGAGTGGGGCACGGCCCCTCATTAATTCCTCCTGGTAGGCTGTATGGACATGACCTTGTGCAGAAGACAGTGCATTCAGAAAAAATAGTCTGCAGCTGCCTCATTCCTGCATCGTCTGACCCTGTCCCCCATCCCCATGCTGCTTCTATATTTTAGAAAAAGAAAGCTGTTGCCAAAGCTTTTCTCTGTGTGTATAAGTTAAGCCAATGATTAGTTGGGGTGGCATTGTCTCCATCAGAGCCTTCAGACTTCCCCATCCTAGCTTTCACTCCATTACTCATGTCAGTCTTTCCTTCTAATCCCCATGTCTCCCCAAACAGGTCATGGCAGCACTTGTCGAGACCCTACCTGGAAATCTTTCTTTGCAATATTGTGGGTTCTGATTGCTTTTTGTGATCTCTGACCTTATGTAGCTGGTGGCTGCAAAATTCGACCCTGATTTCCTCATACATCATGATGCTCTGGCATAACTCCACCTCGGCATCAGCATTTCTGAGAAGGAATGGTGTATCAGTCGCCCATCCCTACTTCCCTCATAATCACATCTGCAAAAGACCATATTCTTATGTAATGAAAGTTGGAAGTTCAACGTATCCTGAGCAGTGGGGGTAGATGATGCAAATTCAACATATAACAATGAAACAACACTAGGAAATCCTTGGTAGAGTATCAGAACCTGTGAGTGGCTGATCTATCCATCTTCTTGTTTGCATAGCTTTATAGAAGGTCATGAAATTTTGAATAGATGTATAAACTTTATGAAACCACACTGTCAACTTAAAATCAGTCCCAATGACCATAATATAGGGTAGAGTAATAACCCAAAGAATAAAATAATTGCCCACAGTCTTCTACCATTTATTTGTATTAAGTCAGAAAGATACCTAAACCATACAATGTTACCAAGCATACCAACATTTTTATCCATATGTTATTGGCAACAACACAGTTATCATTTTGTGGTGGTACGAATGACTTGAAAAATTACTTGGTGAAAATTCTTGTTCTAAAAATGTTGCCTTTATACTTTACTGGGGAAAATATACCAAACTTGTACCATTCTGCTCTTCCATACATTAATGAGGAAGTGAAAACAAGTTTACAGCTTCATAAATTTTTAGATTAAACATAACACCTACAGTGCTTTAAACTCTGCATAACCAAAAGTTACAGTCATAATTAAGCAATGTCACTTTTTCAAAGTTTCAACACATATTCCCATCAGATTATCTTCCAACATTATACCAAAGAGAGAAGATCAATAACTTATAAAATTTCAAAAGATCAGCAATGTGTTCCATTATCCATTGATCCATTCATCCTTTTCTTCTCATCCATAAAGACCTATGGAATATCAGACATTGCGATATCTCCTAGATTTCCATAGTTGCAAAGTCTGGCAAGGAACCTAGGATATGTTGGCACATACACTGAATCCTAACTAGTCTATGGAGCATTCCCAATCACTAATTGAATATAGAAATTCCTTTGCATTAGAATTTAAAGGAGAATGCAAAGGCATTGAACAAATACATGTTTTGTAAATTACATTTTAATTAGTTCCCCCAACACAGAGACTAATGAAATTTTATTTTAGATTTCAAAGGAAATTTGGATTGCTATTGCAAGGGTTTATGTGAAGAAAGAAATTTGTAGCCACATCTTCAGTTTATAGGCAATCCCTTAACATCTTGACAAACCTCAACTTAAGCATGTTCAACTTGAAAGCTGTCATTTTCAACCTCTCCCTATACTTACATGTTCACCATTGCTTTGTCTTCTTCATATCATCATTTTTTCTTTCAAACAGGCTCAAAAATTTGCTCCTTCTTAGCATGCCCTGCATAAAACTTTTCAATGGGCCTTTCCTTTTAACTGCATTGTGTATTTTAACTCTCCCCATTCTTTCACAGACACAACCTCCCTTACCTATCTTAGAACCCTGGCTATTGCAATGGTTTTCAAATGGCATTCCCAGCACATTTATTCCATTGAATACAAATCTGATCATAACATCCCCTTAACTATCTATCTATCATCTATCTATCATCTATCATCTATCTATCATCTATCTATCATCTATCTATCTATCTATCTATCTATCTATCTATCTATCTATCTATCTATCTATCTATCATCTTTCTATCTGTATCTTTTCTTTGTCCCCTTAGCTGAGAACATCCTTCACGATCTCCCATAAGTCTAGTATCCCCATCCTTTTTTCCTGATGCCATCACATCTAGACAAGATTTCCAAACTAAAGCAACTGGAGTCAATCAGAGCATCTCCACACTTGAAGTCATGTACCCAAGTCATTGTCTTTGTCTCAGTCGCTCTTTCCCAACCATAAAAATCACAATTTTTATTAATTATATGGATGAACAATGGAATTTATATATTATAATTAAATGATATACTTCCAAATCCTTCAAAACCTATACACATAATATATCAAAGATATAAGACATACACTCTTTTCAAAATCCATGAATTGAGTAATTATTTGCATATTTAATGTTTCTGTTATTCATAGGAGAAAAGTATGAATGAAGGTTTTAATATTTTAAAACTACCTAATATGTTCCTATTTGTGGAAGAAAAATTGCAAAAATTCATAACCGTATTTCTGTGAAGTCTTACATAGCAGAATATTTAATAAACTATAACTGAAAATAGAACTGGTTAACATTAGATTTCCAATTGGTATTCTGCTCCTAGCACTATGTGACCATTAGCCCGTATAGTCATTTTAATGTGCTTACTATGAGCATAGACAGACAACTGTTTGGTGTGAAGATAAAGGTAAAAATTGAATCTCCACTAGCATACTGCTAAAAAATTTTACAGTTTAACTGTGGTACAACCAAAATTATTCATACTTTTAAAATGTTTATAAAATGAAAGCAAAAGTTATAAATGGAAATAATCTGTCATATTCTCTTTTTAGTATTATTCTTTTGAATCAATAATGATATAAGTTTTGTTTTTTTTATGATGTTGGAACCTCTGAAGAAGTCTGTCAATTAAAGATGATGGATCACTTGGTAAGTAATTTTGTTTGATGAAAGTACATTGACATAGACATTTTATTCTTTGGCATTTTTTGACATGACAGTATTAAAAAGTTCTCTGAGAAATATTTTTGAATAGTCTAGTCAAGACAACCATAAGTGTACCTTAATGTACACGCTATGTGCTCATAAATATTGAGTGATTGGCAAAATGTAAAGAAACAAAATAAAATATAGAAAGAGAACATATAAAACATAGTAGCTCATGGCCTATTCTGCACAGACTGACTCAGGATTTTCCAGTGGTCTAGAAGCCCAGAAGCAGAGGCACACATAGAAACTGATCATGAGGTCAGGGTCACCACACATGCTAGTTTCTCCAGGAATGAATGCACTGGCTTATACGTGCTGTCCTGGTTAGGATTAGGGTTCTCTGGCTTACATCTCATGTTTGTTGTTCCTTTTTTCCACAAATTATTTCCTATAGTTACATTAAGAAAAATTATCTCCATCCCCTTTGCTATTTGACTGTAGGCATATGACTTTGGAAATCTATAGCAGCTTGGTTTGATTTTTGTCTCAAAGAAAAGGTAGTTCAATTTTGTTATTTCAAAAGGTCAAATCAAAAGTGTGTTTGAAAGGATAGGGAGAAAGCTCAGTTGGTAACATGCTTGCCTCACAAGCACCCGAATTCAATCCCCAGTGCCTGGCATAATGGAATATGCATCTTTAATAACAGTGCTAGGGAGACAAAGATAGGGGAACCCTGGGTCTCACTGGCCAGCTAATCTAGTCAAATTAGTGAGCTTCAGACCAATGAGAGAGCCTGTCTCTAAGGGAGTAGATGGTGTTTCTGAAAATGACACCTGTTGCGGTCAAGTTTCTAGTTGCTGTGCAGAAAGAACCCGAGCAAAAGCGGCTTGTGGAGGAATGGGTTTATTTGGCTTACGGACTCAAGGAGAGACTCCATCCTGGCAGGGAAAACGATGGCATGAGCAGAGGGCTGAACATCACCTCTGCCACAGCACTGCAAACAGCGGCAGGAAGGTGTGCCAAAAACTGGCAAGGGGAAGCTGGCTTATAACCCCATAAGCCCACCCCTGACAACACAGCTTCATGGAGGTTGTAAAACCCAAACTGCCATCAGCTGAGGATCGATCTATCAGAACACATTCAATTGTTTGTGGGGGACACCTGGATCAAACCATGACAACACCCTTCTGCATTCACGAGCACAAAAATATATATCCATAGTCACATATGAACCTATACCCACAGGCATATGAAAATGCATACATACACATTTGCAACCACAAAAAAGTGAGTCTGGAATATCTCCTCTACATGCAGAGTCTGCCATGCTTTCTCGTCATATGTGGAAGATGTCGGAATGCATTGTAGTGAAGTTAGCCTGGTTTTATCTGACTCTTGGCAGGTATAGTTTCACTAACAGAAGACCTGTAAGTTTACTTTGCTTACACACAAGTGTGCAAGAGAAGCTAAGGATCCTTACAGCCTCTGGGGCTGAGAGCAGAGAGTGGCGTTGTTTGTATGCCCACTATGTTCACTATGTCACAGGCTTCTGTTTACAAGACTCACCAAACTGAAAATATCTATATTGTAGAAAGATATGACTATTGCTGCTTACATATAAACACTTTGCACACAATAAGTTTTCAAATAAACGACAGTTTGTATGTGATAATGAACTGTATATGGAATTTCTGTTGGTGTTCCACGTTGATAAAGGACATAAAACTTCCACAAAATGCTTGTGGTCTATGTCATTCACTGTGTGACTCCAGAAATATCACTGACTACATGAAAACCATAATTTACTGGAAGCAGTTGCATCTTTTTCCATTTAGAAGTTGTTTTAAGGAGACCATCCTGAGAACTACATGTTTTCAAGGATGTTGGGTGCTCTTCCTTCTGAAATATGACTTTTACTGTAGATTAAACAACTCTTCAATTATATTCTCTCTATTTCCAACTCAAGTTTTCATTGGCACAATTGGAAAAATTAGCAGTACATATTAAAATATTAGGAAAATACTCAGATAAGGTCACAATTTAATGTTCTGTTATATGTAAATGTTTCCATATGCTTCCCATAAAATGCAGCTTTCTTACAAAATTGATTTTATTTTCTTCCACCCGATTTATAGAAAAATGCTTCAAGTCATTTATATTGTATCATGAGTGACACAGTCAATTTAGTTTATAATTTAAATTCTTGGAGTTAGAGAGATGGCTCAGACAGGTAAGACTACTAGCTGAGCAAGCATGAAATTCTCAGAGATTCTGATTACCCAGAGTTAGAGTCTTCAGCATCCACATAAATAGCTGGGTGTGGCCACAGACATGTACACTCAGTCCTGTGGGAAGTAGAGAGCAGAGAATTACAGGACTCAATTGTCAGATAGTATGACTGAAAATGAGACCTCCAGGCAAACACACACACACACACACACACATAGTACAGATGTGCATCTGCACACAAATGTGCAGATACCTTGCACACATCACAGAATGCATAGTATACACAGACATATGCAAAGAAAAAGTTTCAAAGATCAGGTAACCGTTTTTGGTATCTATGAATTTTGGTAGAGTAGATTTATGTAGGAATAGGTAGATTTAAGTTTTTTAAATATTTATAATGAGCAATAACAAAATGTACTTTACTTATGTTTATAACATAATTAATAATGCATGGAAAGGCATAGAGGAAATTCTAAGCAAGAAAAATTATCTTATTATTTAACAGAATAAAACAATGAACCCTCAAAAAAAACAGGCAATGTATTTCAATAATTTTTGAAAGTGTAAATCATTAACCATGAAGCTTGAAATCACAATCCAAACATTATTTCCAAAAGTAGGTGAAGAATCCATTTTTAAAAACAAAAAAAGAAAAAGCAGTAAGGAAATGAAAGTATTCCATGAAATTAACCAGCTCTACAATTACTTGAACACAAAGCCAAACCTTCAGAAGATACTTCATGAGATTTCCCATGTAGATGAGACAAACATTTGCCCACAGCAAAGGAACATAGAACAAGCAAGATAACACCAAAGAGATAATAACAACACCTCAGATACCAACCTCAATATTCTCTCCAACATGACAGGGTTTAAAGCAAACCTCACAGTTATAACTTTGAATGTAAATTGACTCAACTCTCCTATAAAAAGACACAGGATCTCAGGTTGGATCAGGAAAATGTACCCTTCCATCTGTTGCCTTCAAGAAACACACTTTATCGCTAAAGACAGCAACCTACTGAGAGTAAAAGAGTGGAAAACAATTTTCCAGTCATGTGGGAATAATAAAAAAATGGAAGTAGCTGCTCTAATATCTGACGAAACAGACTTTAAACCGACAGCAATAAAAAAAGGATGTTGCCACTTCCTACTCATCAAGGGAACGATAGAACAGGAAGACATCACTATAGTAAATATTTATGCACCAAATGCAAGGGCCCCTCAGTTCATTAAGCATAAATTACTCAAAAGCAAAGCAGATGTAGATGCTAACACCATCATAGTAGGAGACTTTAACACTCCACTGTCATCACTAGACAAATCATCCAAACAAAAGACAAGCAGGGAAATAAAGTTGCTAAATAGCACCATAGAGAAACTAGGGATAACAGACATTTACAGAACATTCCATCCCAAGGACACAGATTACACATTCTTCTCAGCATCACATGTAACCTTTTCCAAAATTAACCACGTACTGGGCCATAAATTATCCCTCAACAAATTCAGAAGGATTAATGTAATCCCCTTCATCATATCGGACAACAATGAATTAAAGCTAGAAATTAACAAGGGAAGAGGATCCAAAAATTTCAATAGATAGTGGCAACTGAACAACTCACTTCAGAACAATGAATGGGTCAAACAGAAATCAGACAGAAAATCCGGAATTTCCTAGAAACGAATGATAATGAGGACACAACCTTAAAGAACTTATGGGACACAATGAAGGCAGTCCTCAGGGGGAAATTCATTGCACTAAATGCCTTCATAATGAAGACAGAGAGATCTCAAATCAAGCACCTATATACCTACCTAAGGTCATTAGAACAGAGGGAAAAATCCAACCCTAGGAGCTCGAGACGCAAGGATCTAATTAACATCAGAGCTGAGATTAATGACTTGGAAACAAAGAAAACAATTTTAAAAAATAGACAAATCAAAGAGTTGGTTCTTTGAAAAAGTCAATAAGATTGACAAACCCCTGACTAATTTAATCAAACAAAAAACAGAGAAGGCCCAAATTAACAAAATAAAAAATGACAAGGGAGACATCACAACAGATCCTGAAGAGATTGGAAGCATCATCACGTCATACTTCCAAAACCTATACTCCACAAAATTAGATAACCTGGAAGAAATGGATAAATTCCTGGACACGTCCCAACTACCAAAGCTCACACCAGAGAAGGTAAAGATCCTAAACAGTCCGATACAATCACAGAGATTGAATCGGTAATCAAGAATATCCCGAAAAGGAAAAGCCCAGGTCCAGATGGTTTCTCAGTCGAATTCTAACAAACCTTCATCATAGAACTGAAACTTCTCTTTCTGAAGCTTGTCAGGGGCATAGAAAAAGAGGGAAGGCTCCCAAACGCCTTCTATGAAGCTACCATTGCCCTAATTCCCAAACCAGGCAAGGATGTAACAAGAAAAGAAAACTACAGACCCATATCCCTGATGAACTTGGATTCAAAAATCCTAAACAAAGTCCTAGCAAATCGAATGCAAACCCACATCAAGACTATAATTCACCCTGACCAATTCGGCTTCATCCCAGGGATGCAGGGATGGTTCAACATACGAAAGTCGATAAATATAATTCACCACATTAACAAACTCAATTGCAAAAACTACATGGTCATCTCAATTGATGCTGAGAAGGCTTTTGACAAAATTCAACACCACTTCATGTTTAAGACCCTGGAAAGAATAGGCATAGATGGCCTATACCTCAACATGAAAAGTCAATATACAGATCTCCTAAAGCACAAATCATCTGCAATGGGGAACGACTCAAGGAGTTCACGCTTAACTCAGGAACAAGACAGGGGTGTCCACTCTCATGACTGCTCTTTAACATAGTGCTTGAAGTTCTAGCTCAAGCAATAAGACAGGAGAATAGCATAAAAGGTATAGAAAACGGAAAGGAAGAAGTAAAACTATCCCTCTTTGCAGATGACATGATCTTATATATATCAGACCCAAACAGCAGTATCAGTAACCTCCTGAAGGCAATCAATGCCTTCAGCAGAGTGGCAGGATACAAAATTAACACACAAAAATCAGTAGCCTCTCTATATAAAGAAGACAAACATTCGGAAAAAAGACATCAGAACTGTCACGTTCTCTATAACCTCAAACAAAATCAAATACCTGGGAATATCACTAACCAAGGTACTGAAAGATTTATATAAGGAAAATATTGAAATGCTGAAGAGGGAAATAGAGGAGGATGTGACAAGATGGAAAGACATTCCATGCTCATGGATAGGGAGAATCAATATAGTAAAAATGGCAATCCTGCCAAAAGCAATCTACAGATTCAATGCAATGCCAATAAAAATCCCAACCTCCTTCTACACAGACATAGAAAAAAATAATCTCAAAATTTATTTGGAAGGGTAACAGGCCTTGAATAGCTAAAAATATTCTGAGCAAAAAAAAATTACGCAGGAGGTATCACCATACCTGACTTTAAAACATACTACAAAGCCATAGTAACTAAAGCAGCATGGTATTGGCAGAAATACAGACAGTCTGACCAGTGGAATAGAATTGAAGATCCAGCCTTTAATGCAAGTAACTTCAGCTTCTTAGTCTTTGACATGGGTGCCAAATATATATGCTGGGCTAAAGATAGCATCTTCAACAAATGGTGCTGGACAAATTGGATAAACATGTATAAAAAAAATGAAAATAGACCCACTCCTTTCACCATGCAGGAAGATAAACTCCAAATGGATAAGAGACCTCAATATTAACCATACAACCCTAAACACCCTTGAAAAAAAAACAGGAGGAACCCTACATGAGATAGGAGTAGGGAATAAGTTCCTGAGTAAATCTCTGGTAGCCCAGGAAGTGCAACAGTCACTTAACCAATGGACGTAATCAGGCTCAAAAGCTTCTGTACAGACAAAAACACCATTCTCAGAGTCAATAGAACCCCCTTCAAACTGGGACATGATTTTTGCCAGCTACAACTCAGACAGAGGCCTAATTTCTAGAACCTACAGAAAACTCAAAAAATTTAATAAAAAAAACCCAAACTGCCCCCTCACAAAATGGGGCACTGATCTTAACAGAGAATTCACAGATTTGGAACACAAATGGGCCTTTCTCAACTGAGAAGGTGCTCAGCATCCTTAAGCATCAGGGAAATGCAAATCAAAACAACAATGAAATACCACTTTTCCCCAGTTAGAATGGCAATCATAAAGAAAACCAACAACAATCATTGCTGGAGAGGACATGGGGAAAAAGGAACTCTCATTCACTGCTGGTGGGATTGCAAACTTGTTCAACTTCTATGGAAAGCAGTTTGGAGACTCCTCAGCAGAATGGACATAGAACCACCAATGAACCCAGCTATCCCTCTACTAGGCATCTATCCATAAGATGTCACATCTTGTTTCAGAAACATTTATACCACTATATTTATAGCAGCTCAATTCATAATAGCCAAGAATTGGAATCAACCCAAATGCTCATCCATTGAGGAATGGACAGCGAAACTGTGGTATATTTACACGATGGAATTTTACTCAGCTGAAAGGAAAAAAGACATATCGAGATTTAGGGAAAAATGGTCTGACTTCAAGAAGATCTTACTAAGCGAACACTCAAAAGAATAGAGAATTGAATGCCGCAAATTCTTCCTCATATGTGGTCCTTAACCAGGATAACCGTAAACTGTATGCTGACTAGTAGAAAGAACTGAGAAGTTATGAATGAGGGGTAAAGGATGGGGGAGGGGAATGGCCCAAACATGAGGCTAAACCAAATTAGCTCCAAAAACATAAAATCCTCATGAACATACTGTAACCTATTGTGCAAGTAGTAGGCGTTGACTGGCAAGAGGGGCCATGAGTAGTAGGGGAGAGAGTCTAAACCTGTGAATAATTGATCAGTCTGACAACCCCTGGTCCCAACCACCGGTTCCTTCCCTCACTGAGCTGTTGACCTCAGTGACCCATGAGATTCCAAAAAAAAAAAAAAGACAGAAATCTGAGAAGCTCTTGAATGACCTCCCCAGGCCTGAGGCAAAACCCTGTTGCTGAAGAAACCACAGAATGCCATCGATCAGCATCAAGGGACGACCATTTGAGGTCCAGAATGGTAACCAGCCCCCAGATGCCAGTTAGTACAGTACTGGAAGGCACTGCACAGGCTACCAGGAGAAGCTGATCAACGACAGCTGAGTAAACAGAGACCACTGACATGAAACACAATCTGCGGCCATGAGTAGGTTGACCACACCTCCTACTGGGAGAGAACAGCAAACCAAGAAAGGAGCACTTGTGCAATGGAGAAACCTGGGCCTGGGGGAGACAATCAACAGCTTTTAAATTTGGCCAAATATTCCACTTAGTGAGGGGGAGCCCTTGACTGGAACTGGGGATTCAGGGCGATAGGCACCAGATCCCGTATTCTTGGGCTCCCAAAACAAGAAGCACTATGGGAGCAATTGATGGGGAGGCTACTAAAAATAGAATCTAGGTAATCCAGAATTGTGTGTATTTGTTAACCTATACTCATCTCACTCTCCGATGGAGATTGTGTTTGTATTTTTCAGGGTACAGCGAGAGAGCTGTGGCCCATCTAATCCTACCATCCGACCGTAGGCAGATAGCTGAGATCCTGGCAAGAGATGAGCCACCACAGTCATTTCGTGGAGGATCCATATGGAACCCCACAGAAAATGATGAGATGAACAAGGGACCTACAGCCACAGCCTTTCAATCAACACAGGATAAGCCAAGGTGACAGAAACCAACAATTTTTTACACAAAGACCCCTAAACTCACAACATTAAAGCAGCCTTAATACTCACCCACCACGACTCAGGGAACTGAGCGGAAGAGGAGGTGGAAAGATTGTGAGAGCCATGGTGGGGGCGACTATCCAGAGGTATGGCACCCCTCAGTAACAACACACTTGGGCCAGGAGAACCAGGATGAGTACTAGGCTATCCATGGTCCCCTGCCACAAGGACTGATCCAGACGACCCACGGAAAAGGATATCCAGCTGATTGGAGATGGGGATGGGGTAATAGGGGAATTGGGGATAACAACTCATTGCCCACTAAATAATGTAATTCATTATGAACTCTCTCTCTCTCTCTCTCTCTCTCTCTCTCTCTATATATATATATATATATATATATATATATATATATATATATATATATATATATATATATATCAAAAAACACAAAAAAAGAAAAAGCAGTAAGTAGAACCATGACTTTCATTTATAATTATAACATAATCATCCTTCACTAAAGTAAATAAAATCCAGCCTTTCTAGCACTAGGAAGGCAGAAGTAAGTGGATTGCCATGAATTTGAGACCAGCCTGGGACTACATAGTGAATTCCAGGTCAGCCCTTCGTTAGAGCAAGACCCTACATTGAATAAACAATAAATAAGTAAATAAATAAATAAAGTGAACTATAAAATAACATGAAACTATAATTAAAAACTTGTAAATAAGATGATAGGGCTTAGGAAATTATAATAGAAAGAATGAATATTGATGCCAGAAGTCGAAATAAAATTTAACATGACATCAGAGATTTTTTAAAATTCTAAAACAGCAAGCATGTTAGCACAGTAGATGTCTTTAGAAAAATAAAATTGAAAGGAGGGAAATATTTCAAAGCTATATAAATAAAAATTAAGAAAGATTCAGGATATATATATATATATATATATATATATATATATATATATATATATATATATATATATATATATATATATAATATTCCCAAACTGGAAAACACCACACACCACTGAAACCCAAAAAATGATGAAATAAATACTAAACTCAAGTGAAAGATCTGAACATGCTTAAGGGAGGAAACTGACCTAGAATGACTAACACCAACAGAAGAGACACTAGTTGCAAAGAAGAGGAATACAATGGAGGAGAGAATTTGGGAGGAGAAATGTGGAAGGTGGTAGGAGGGGGTTATGATCATGGTATATTGTTTGTATTTATTGAAGTTGTCAATAAAATAGTTTTAAAAATTATTTGGGAGAGAAACAAAGAGACAAAATTTGTTTGGAAAATACCATAATGAGGGCTGGAGAGATACCTCAGTGGTTAAGGCACTTGCCTGCAAAGCCTAATGACCCAGGTTCAATTCCCCAGTACTCATCCAGATGCTCGAAGTGACACATGCATCTGAATTCCATTAGCAGAGGCTGGAGGCCTTGATGCCCCCATTCTGTCTGTCTCTTTTCTCTCTCTCTCTCTCTCTCTCTCTCTCTCTCTCTCTCTCTCTCTCTCTCTCTCTCTCTCTCTCTCTCTCTCTCTCTCCTAACAAATAAATAAATATATTTTTAAATACCATAATATACTATAATGAAATCTAATGTTTTGGATGCTAAAAAAAATTAGTATTTTTAAATCCTTTATTGTCCTTTAGATTTCTTCATAAAAGAAAAGGAAATCAATTTGTTTTTTATTCTCATGTTAATACTTTAAATTAGAAATTAATGAGTAACTACTGCATCTTCGATGTTGCATAAACCAAAACAAATAAGTCATAAATTTTATACTTGTATAAATAAGTATATAAAAATATACTTATTTTGCTGTAGCATGGATTTAACCTGTAATGTTGAATGTACTAGATAAAAATATTACAACTGAGGTCTACCATCAGGCTCATTTTCAGTTTTTCTTTTGAGACAACGTCTTGCAAAGTTGCCCAGGTTGGTCTGGAACTCTTTGTAGCTCAGGTAGGTCTTGACCTTGCAACCCTTCTACCTTAGCCTTCTGAATAGCTGGACTTATGCAAGCCCAACTTCTAAATGCATCTTAAAGAAGAAAAACCTCAAACAGTGTGAGAGGCAAGGAAATCCATTGTGAAAGCATCAACATACATTGTGGCTTTTTTTTTTTTTTTTGCTGCACCATCACAAGGCTAAAGCACAAAGACACAGAGAGAGGCAAAAGGTGGCTGACCTCAGCCTTTCATAATGTTATTAATCCCATCTAGGAGGGTATAACCCTTATGACACACTCAAAAGTGCCACCTACCAACACCACTGAACTGGCCATAAAATTTCAGCATGAGTTTTGTAGGGAGTAACATTCAAATCATAATATTATCTATAGTTAAAATTTTCATACCCTGTACCAAATATAAGCCTAAAAATGAATTAAGTAATCAGCTTTAAAAAATTTCAGTAACTAAATGAAATACACAGCCATAGGAGACTTTTCTATATGTACACCCATAGCCAAGAAAAAAGTATCACAAAAATAACATCTATGGAGAAGAGTACAAATTCTGTTTAGCATTTTCTCTTGTCCCAAGACAAAGTACTTAAAATAAATAATATATTTAATTTGCATGTGTTACTATCAATTATGTTAACTTGATACAAAGAAAATGTTAAAATTTGGGAAATACTGGAGAACTAAAAGACATATAGAAAACTTCATAGTTTTAAGTAAACACAACTCCTTTTAGAATTATAAAATATTTTATTTTTATATAAAGAAACTAAAAACATAGGTTAAGTACACAATAATATTTTACAAGTATTCTAATAAGAATATTTATCTCTTACACACTTTACTTTTTACTCAACTTGAAAGTTTTTTTTCAAAGATAATGAGAACTAACTATATAACAAAAATTTTCAGAAGGCCAAATGTAATTCCAAATTGACACATGTGATTATAAGAAATTGATCTTCTCTGTATATTTGTCTTATCAGTGGGTGTATGCTGTTCAGTGTATCGTTTCCAGATAGGCATCTCATCACAAGTTCAGATAGGACAGTTAAGTTTCAAATTTAAATAGCATGGTGATCAAAGCTGTAAGCTTCAGAGCTGCACGAATGATGTAGTTCTACTAGAAACCCCATCCACCAGTGCTTTTTATTTCCTAGTAAAATTGAGCTCTTAAAATTCAGATGTTTGCCTAAAAGAGATTATATACTCTTTTAGACTATTAGATAGTATTTGCCAGACATAATCCTCACTAGATTTAGCTGGAACATTCTCAAATACAGAGAAAGTACTTCATGTAAATGAAAGACCCCCAAGACTAGGACAAAAAATGGAGTCCCATCTAACAGGACCCAGACTTTTGTCTAAGGCTTCCCTTTAAAGATCAGTAAATTCCTAATCAATACCTTGTTAGTTACCTCTCCCACTCCCTGTGGAAGAACATTTGATTTAAGCATTTATTGTGTTTTACCTTGCATCAACTATATCAACTCTAGATAACAATCCAGAGGTATGGAGTCTGATAGATGTATATAAAACCCTTATATGATGGAACCTAGAACACTGCAGTTATAAATGATTCCAAGTCCAGCCAAATCCTTTATAAAATGGGGAGATTAACAAACACCACAAAGTGTTATGCTGAGGATTAATACAGTTGATGTATGAAAAAGACATAGACAACCCTCAACTCACTCAGAGGAAATACTCAACTAAATCCAGTTATATTGACTCCTACCTCTTCAGGTGGGTTTTATTTTATTTTCATAGCTCATTACCAAAGTATGATTTTCAAAAAGTTTTAAGAATAAACTTTATTTTAAATTATAAATAACTATGTACCAAAGAATTTGCCCTATCCATTAATAATGGGTCCAACGATAGAATTTGTAAGATTACACACACACGCGCGCACATGCGCACACACACACACATCACAAAACTGTGTTGTGCTTTCTTTCTAGCCCTGTTGATTTCACCTAACACAGGTGACTATACAATGATAGAAGAATTTTTGGGGTCCTCTGGCAATGTACCGAATATATAACCACACTGATAATTTGGAGGTATATTCTAGGATCCTTATGGATTTGAAGAATTATAAGAATCAGAAAGATTTTATTTTAAAGTTTTAGGAGGGAGAAGAGATGTGGCGATTAAGGAAAAGAATAAAGAAAGACATAGCTCTGCCCCAAGGAGACAAGATGGGGTTTGGGAAGCCAAGAACTTAAAAGGAAGCAAAGCAGAGCTCTTTTCCAGGGAAGCAAGAGGGGGTTTGAGAAGCCCACCTCAAGACTCAGGTTGGGCTTTATAATAAACCCTGTCAATTGGGTGGCTGGTGTGGCCAGTTGTCTTGATATTAGGTATCTGAAGTCAAGATCTCTGGAAAAGGACAATCTTCCCAGGACTCTTAGCTCACTAGGAAGAGAGTGGAAGGACTCCATAAAGGGTTAGTGATGAGAAAAACCCAAATTCTTGTGACATTTCTGGCCTGTAGTAAAAGTGTAATGACCTAAATTTTCTCCTATAAGCCAAAGAACAATTCCCACATTTAGTCAAGGAGAAAGCTATTCATTTTGTGATCCTGATACCTTAAACTGCCTAGCCAGTTTCCATCTCCTTCAATAATGTACTGCACAGTTCAAAATTTTAGAAGATAAGATTTGCAAAGTTCTCATCATAAAGAAATTAGTGTAAGGGGACAGACATGCTTATACACAAACATTATGCAATATAGTCATGTATTAAAACATCACATGATATTTACTGATGTGTGTACCGTTGTCTTTATGTGCCATTTAAATAAATGTAACTGAAAAGGTTAGTCCAAAAAATTGTAAAATAGATACATATATATCAAGAACACTAACATGAGTTACTCACAATGCAAAGCTTATTAACATTTTTTAAAATGTGTTTTAAGTGTTTGACAATGAAATGCAATGTTTGGGCTTATATTTGTATGGAGGGGAAATCAATTGTTTCTCTATTGGAAAAAATTGTGTGCCTTCCTTTGGACAAAAATCATTTGCATTGCTATTAGTTTTCTACAGGTTAACTTCTACCCCTACTGAGTTGTAAAACAGTTCAGTCAATAGAAAGTTAATCAAATGTGCACACCCCTTTACAATCAAATAATCACAGACATTCCATTAGACAATGCCTGGGCCTCTTCTGAAAGGGCATCCAGTAATCTCTTTTGAGCATGCTTTATATAGCATGCATCCCAAATTATGAGCATGCTATACAAAGAATGTAGCATTCATTTCTAATCCTCTAGAGCAGATTCTGAACAAACAATTCCAAGATTTCATTCTGTCTACAATTATGCCTTTAGCATTGTATACGTAACATATAAATTTATTTTTGAAAGTGTTTCCTTGTGTGTTTAGTTTTTCCTTTATGCCCTACTTATTACTTCTTTGGATAGTGTGTCTATGGCAGTAATTAAAATAACATGCTCTGAATCTAAGTCACAATGGCTAAGGCTCAGTTTCCTCATCTGAAAAATCAAGAAAGTAAAGGCATACACTTAATTGAATTGTCATGCCAGCTAAATGAAGAAATACACAAAAATGTAGAATCACTTTTGGAATACACCCATCAATGGATGTTTATATTTCATAGTGATTATCTAAAGAGATAACAGAAGGGGATTCATTGTGTCTTAGGTTATAGAGACACCACCAGGAGAAAATGGGAAAGAAAGCAAATAATAGTCCTGGAAATTGATAATAATGATAGATTGAATGAATTAAGAAATTCGACCAAGATTTTGGTCCAAAAAATCCAAATAAGATAACAATTACTTGTTTTAGGTTATAATTTTCTTTAATTAAGTGGCTTCATGTGCTTTATTTGCAAGATTCAGTTACATACCAAAATAAAAAAAGGACTTTCCTTTACAAATAATCCACATAATCCACACTAAAAATGATTGACTTTTAGTGCCATGTAAAAATTTAGATATGGGTTATATTTGTAACTATTGAATAAAAAATAATTCTGACTCAAATGTCTTCTTTTGTTTGTATTGTATCCTTCTTAGAAACATGGTTCTTCCTCCTCACAGTGAAAGATTTTCAAAGCTAGAATGATTCATTACTAGGCTATGTGCATCAGGAACCTTAATTGAAAATAGCAAGAAAGAACATGACAGAATATATTATAAGATTACTATGATGTCTGTGGCACTGAAAAACCCTTGCTTAAATATAGATGATATATTAGAACCATGTTTTCAAAGTAATGTTCTAACTCTCACCAGTTCTTACAAAGTTTGAAATTTTTAAAGAAGCTCTTAATGAAGCATAATGATTGCAACAACATGTATTCTTGGCAGACAGATGACTCATATACATAACAAAGGCTTCTGTTTTCCCTGTAACTCAGAAATGCACCAATGTAGAACTCATCTTTCCTTGGAAACTAAATGTCTATGCCCAAAACTATTAAATTATAAACAATAGCAAGCATTTTAGTTTTACAAATTAACCGAGTAACATCACACTCTGTTTAAATTATAGCCCTTTAATATTTTACTACATAACTAAGAACCAAATATGTTGGATTTATGTGCCATGGTTTGAAATTTAAATCTAGATTCGGAAAGATTTTATACTATCTATTATTTAGCCAACCACATTTCCCTTTCTCTTTTAAAATGCTTGAGGTTTTTTTGGGGGGAGGCGGTGGTGATGTAAGGCACACTAACAGAACAATTTTTTTTAAAAACTTGGTCCATTATGTATGTACTAAAAGCTTAGAAAAAATTAGTAAGTTAATTGGTTAGATATCGAAAAACTAGAAAGCACAAGAAAAAAATAAACCTTTTATTATACTAAGATTTAACCATTAAAAACTCCTAAAAATCTTTCCTTCCATCCATTGATCAAGTCTACATGCTTGGATTCTTAGAGAAGAAACTTAAAACTGTGACTGTCTCATGACTTGTAATGAATGGCTATTCAAATACCAAAGTGGGCCAACTTGAGGTTACAACTATGACCTTATAAATTGAAAAGGATATAAAATTAGAATGAATATATATGTCTTCCGAGTCTTTAAATGTAGACTTTGAAGGCTCCATTTTCTAATTCTTTGTCTTCTCTGAGCTGACTTAAAAAGATTTCCAATGGCATTGTGAGCTAACATAAAAAATGTACCACTGTGCTTGAAATTTCTTAAGAATATTATCTTCTTAGAAGACAGAAACCAATACCAAGTTCAGTGAATCTGTGCATAGTCACTTTTCTAAAACATCACACCTTGGCTTTGAACCACCTGACAATTCTTTTGTCCAAACCACACTAAAAATAGGTCTTTATACAATGGAAATGTTGAGACATTAACTATAGCAATGTGAATGAACACTGCTATAATAAGGAATTCTCATCAACTCCCGGTTTATGTTATATTAACATACGAAAAAGCTATTTAAACATTAAAATTAATTCATCATAAAACAATGGCAATGCTTCATACAAAATATAGTTTTATTTGATTCACAACTCCTCACAATAGCTATGAATAGCCCCATTCAAATTGCTATCATGAATATTGTATAAAATGAGGAGAATAAACTAAAAGTAAAATTAGAATACTGTTTTATAAATTATAATATGTCAAGCTAACAAATGGTAGACTTGTCATATTGAGCAACTAGATGTCTAAATGATCATTCAGCACTCATAGTGTAGGAAGAAAAAAACAGCGGCTTTGTTGCTTCTAAAGCAGTTGCTCGATTTTTCATACTGTCATTCTGCTCTATTAGCAAAGCCTAACACAATTAGGTATGAATATGCAGTAATAACATGCAAATTGTTCCCTCACAATTGCCCTAAGGCAGCAGTCTCAGCCTTTCTAAGCTTGATTCCTTCTACATCATTACAGGCTTGGCATAATTCATCAGAATAAAAAATACCTCAGCCTTATTGCAAATGGCCAGCTAGTAAAACCCTCGGTAGCTGTTAACCACTCTCCCTCGATGGGTTTGTTAGCAATGCTGTCCCCAGCTCCCTGCCACTTCTGCACTTCGATGTTTCCCTTGGGTAATGTTAGACACTACATTTGAGCCTGCCAGAACAATTAACCCTACTGTTAATTAGAATGAAATGTCAGGCGCACAGATGGTACAAGCTGGCACCCTGCCATCCCTCCAACTGCTGCTGAACGCAGCTACCCTACTGCTGACAGCTGCTCAGCCATGTCCCAAACCAGCAGATGTCAAAACTGTCCAGCTGAGGGAGGTGAAAGAAAGCCAAGAGGAGGGGGTTTGCATCCCAGTAGTGATGATGACTGTGTTAGTGCTCTGGTATCTATCTATTACCTGTTGTCATACTGCACCAATCAAGAGGCAGTCGGCAAGCACAGAGTCACAAATTTAAAATAATGAAGCTAATAATCATAACATAAATAAACACAATATGGCGATAATTCCAGACAAGCAGAAAAACAGTGCTGGCAGCAAATAAAATCACTCAACGTTTTTACTGCGTTCTCCACAAGTTGAACGGCATATTTTAATGTGCATTTTCAAAGAGAGATCTCTTAACAGTCCCAAACCAAGTCATTAAAAAGGCAGAAAACACTATCTATATGATCTTTAGACAAAATATTCACTTTGTTTTCAGAAATCATACCTAACTAAAGATGAAATGATTATTTTTATGATATCTTTCATTGTACATAATTTATGAAATGATATTTTGCTTTCTTTGATCATACACATCCACATAGTCAATGAGGATAGTCAAAGAGATAACAGTGTTATTCATGAAAAATATCAAAAACTAAAATCAGATTAGAAAAAAAAGTCACAATTGAATATCATTTTGGCTAGAAACCAACTACAGAATTCTGGTCTGAATCTTATGCTAATCTTATAGCTAAAGAAAAAATTCATGATCTCATTTTGAATTAGTTGGAAATGCAAGCTATTTCTAAACATGAGAGGACTGGACCATAAACCTCTATTACTTAGTCTTTACTTTTGAAAACAATTTTGCGTCTGATTGTTATTAAACATAGGAAGTGTAGAAGTGTGAAAGTAATCTCATTTCAATTATGCCATTTTGAGTCATTCTCCTTAACAGTATGACTGCAGGTGGATATTATAACCTAAATGCCACAGGAAATATGCCATAAAATTTAAAGTTCATGCTTTTGCTATTTCTACTTCAATCAGACATCATTTATTGATAAATTATTCATTCAGTATTGCATACATATGCACACATACAAAAACAATTTAAAAATCTTTCGAGTATTCAAAATGAGTTAAAATTGTACATATATGAAGCATTCCCTAGGAAAAAGAGACACCCTACTAATCAATATATGGACCATATAACCACTGGTGATTTTATGTCAAACATAGCCACAATGAGCTTATACTAAAAGAAAATCTTATAGGAAATCTATGAAATGGTTTGCAGTAAATGCTTTAAAAGCTGAAGGAAGGCCTGGAGAGGATGAGGCAGCTTCGGAAATAATGTGCAAAGTAAGATATGAAAGGGGATCAGCTCATCATGTCTTCTATGAACAAGGTTCGGCTGTTCTAGTTTGGGTTGCTGTGCTCAGACTCTATGTGGGTTTTTCAACCTAATGATTCTAAGACTGATCCAAATATTTAGGCTGTTATCAGAAGAAGGGCAAATATATGCTATTTAAATAAAATGCAGTGAGACATAACCAAGATACTGTGAAGTCAGTGTTGAAGAATTCTTTGAATGACTGGATCCAAGCTTAGTTATAACAGTGGCGTTGCACATAGATGATTAGATGTGAGACTCCATCAGATGTTGCATGTCTTGATGACTGGCTTTCATGAACATTTCAAATCTCCCTCAAACAAACAAATGTAGCAATAATGATTGCTACAACTTCTACTAATTTATGAATTTCTGCAGCATTTTGGGTAGATCCTTCTCTGATTCATGTTATCACTATGGAAAAGACAAGTTACACACATTTATTGACATCTTCCAAATGAAAAATCAGGTGGTGCATTATAAATACATTAGTCAACATTTTTTTTAAATTCTGTTTCTGACATGCAGAAAAAAAATTGGTATTTATGAGACAGAGGAAATAACTTGAAAAGCTAGTATTTGTTTTCAACTGGTATTTTTTTCAAAAACAATATAAGTGAAATCTTTTAAATATCATTCTGTGTTCCATTATTTTATTCTAAACATGCTATTTGAACACCACATGGCAAATGACAGTCACAAAACTAAACACCAAGTGCAGTAATGAAGGAAATGACAGCGATCCCTGTCCTCAAGAAACTTGGAATATAATATGAAATGACAAACAACAAGTATAAAAATAGTTCCTGGTTGTTGGGACAGAAATGGAAAGAAGTATCATGTGAACAAAAGAAGTGATTCAGTTCCCCTAGGGAGGCTTCGAGAAACACTCTCTGGATTCACTTGAAAGTTAATATAGTTGAAAGTAAAGTTTTCAAGATTCGCAAAGTAATAGTTTGCATTCAAAAGAAGAATATTAAGATAAAAACAAAACTTTTCAAAAATAAATTAGTTCCTATAAGGTACAAAAAATACATTGTACTAATAAAATTTTTCCCTATTTGAAAACTTCTTTTCAAAGTAGCATAGTAAGATTCAGAAACTTCTAAATTCAAAGTATGTTCAATTACAAATGTCTTCACTTGTTACATTTTGAATATAGAATGGCATATTAAAAATCTCTTAGAATGGCATATTAAAAATCTCTTAGTTCTTTCACCTTCCTTAAAGACAATCGCTGATTCTGAACCTCCAGTTTGTTACACAAATTCCAAGTTTTGGTTTTCATTTCCTAAGTTATGCAAATATGGAAGTTCTATAAGGACCAATACATTTGAATATGCAAGTAAAGTTTATTAGTTATGTTCATTTAAGAATGAATAACAAGGACTTCATTAGCTTATGAGCTTTATGCACAAACTTTTCAGTGAGTTGCTCTGGATCACACAATTAAAAAGCAGTGGTATAGAGTCCATCCTAGGCTGCCACAAACCTCAAAGCTCTTCTAACTGAAGCTCATCTGCCTGAGGGATCTATGTGAAAGTCGTTCAGCATGACAGAATGGATTAGCTTGTCAATTATGTCTTTTTTTCCCCCATCATTACAATCACATGACAGAGACGGTCTCAAAGAGGTAAGTTATCTATTTGTCTCTGCAATCAATGTTAATGCCAAAAACTTCTATATAACCTCAAAAACAAATCAGAGATTTGTTAGTGAACAGTTAAATACGTAGGCAGAAGTAATGTATTCTCTGTTCCCTGCAGACTTACTAAATCACATACATGATTAACAGTCCAATAATAGATATATCAGGAAAGTGAGATATGCTTACTTTGAACACTTTGATGTGTATTACCACACAAAGTATTCATTTTTCACATCTTTCTGTCCTCTCCATAAAGCTGGAAGACAAGAGAAAGACAAGTCACCGAGAAAGAAACACATCAGACAGACATAGGAAGGGTGCATTTTGGGAGCTAGTGCAGATAAGTAGAGTCAATGAAAAAGAACAGAGAAAAAAACTTGGTGTCTGAGTCTAACAAAGATCTTAGGCTCAGCTTGTTGGTCCCCTGTAATACACTATCCCTCCAGCATACTTGAATATTGTCACTTTGTCTGAATTCACTGGAAGTTTATTCATGTCCAACAAAATGATGATTTCAATACTTAAATAAACCTGGGATGAAGAAAGCACTATTATTAGTAGTAAAATATTATGTCCTCACTAGGAAGACTTTTATTACTTAGGTAGAAACTTTGTATTTTAAAACACCATGATGCTAATAAAGTGAAAACTAAAGTTATTTCTTGGTCATAAAACCCTACAATATTAAAACTGGAGACTCTGGTTCCTTGTATCCACTTATAGAAAAACAACAGTAAACACCATGGACAATGCTTTAAGAGGCAATGTCACACATTCCAGGACTGGATGTTGACCCCAAAAAGGGTCCATCACCCAGTGCAATGCACAGGAATGGAGCCTCTGGGCTCTATTGCATGAAGATCGTGAGAGGGGAAGACAGGCTTAGTTATGTTTCAAAGCTAGCTTCCCCTGGGACTTAGCATTTCTTACCACCTTCTTTTTTAATGTATCTATAGATTCTATTTATCCCTGCTTTCCACTGCCAAGGAAATGTAGTCAGTTACACTTTTCATATGTGATTAAGTATTAATAGAAACTAAGCTTCTCATTATTTGGTAGAAGTACTTAACAACCTATACTATTTCTCACACTCATACTTAATTTTAAAAATATACTTAGAATCTCTATTAGGTATCACTTTGCTTATAACATTCACAAATATTACAGACAATTGCAACCAATAGAGAGAGAGCCAACCAGTATCTATAATTCATCTTTGATACTGTTGTCCCCATTGTTTGACAGATCTGATCTGCTTTATAAAACCAGACAAATCTTTGATTCCCCAACCCCCCCCACACACACATTCACATTTTTTTTCAATGCAGGGGATCAAACCTGGACTTTGTCTATTTCAAGCAAGTGTTCTATTTCCAAGCAAATACAGTGTGCTCCAAAGAACATATATTTAAAAGAAAAATCAAAGCATATTAAATATATGAACTCTTTATGACTCATGTAGTATATGATGAACTCTTTATAATTCATAGAGTATATAAAAATTAATAGAGATACTACTTAGCTTTCTGTGTGCAAGGCAATGCATTAACGCTACAGAGAAGAGGAATAACATGTGAAGCTCTGTCCTAGTAGAATATACCCTCCAGAAATTTGAACACCAATAATCACAATTAATCAGCCATGTAGTTCAAATTTTGGGAAATTAAAGAGAAACATCTAAAAAGTAATTAAGTTAAACATCTGTTATGTTCTTGGCAATCACACCAGGCTTCTTCAAGAAGTGACAAAGAAATCTAATTTTGAAGAAATTAAGCATTAGTTTATTTAAATTTCTAATTCACAATTTCTATGTAATGCAAAAAGAAGAATTGATGGGTTACAGTTGCAGAAATATACAGTTGTAGAAAACTTTTTATTCAACCTTCACTTTAGATTGTGTTTCCATCATTATTACAGATAATAAGCCAGTTCTTGAAAGGCATATATCAAACTAAATATACATATTTTATTGCAGTGGCAGACCGATCACCTAAATGGGATGGTTACATGTTTTCAATGTTATTTATGGAACAAGTGCAGAGGACTTGAGCTGGCATTTAAACCAAATAATTTTGTTCAATGTTCTGATATATTAGGAGGAGGTTTAAGGTGCCATATAACTACATGTGTAAGTGCACTCTTACTGCTGACCTTACAATGCACTTGGTATCTTGTACTTCACTAATGCTGTCTCACTACAACAAGCAATTTATTCTGCCTCGCGTTCCTCCAGTGCTCATAAATCTGCATTAGATCCTTTTAACTGAGTTGCTGATTGTAAGCCAGCACTGTAAGAAGGAGCATTTGGATTCAAACTATAATATTGGCACACACATTGATTTTAATTAGTCTAATTAGTTCATTACATCAAAAATCACACAGATCATTTATTACATCAAACTAATGGCATACAATCAAGGATTTAATATGATAATGAACTAGATCAATTATCACTCATAGCGGAAGTCATTAACAAGTGTAAACATTGTCAAACTGAATACCATTTCAAATTATGAAGTCATAGAAAAGACAACTTGCATATACACATTAATTTTATTTTACAATCAATCTCTAAAAATGAATATATAGTTTTGTTAATTCACTATCATAGGTCTGTTAATACTGTGTAAATCTATGCACAAGCTGGTTAACGTAGGTTGTAACATTTGTGACTCTTATTGAAAAACCCAATGGTAAGTAAAAAAATTACAAAAAAAAATTCTTTACTGAAAGGTAAGTCTATTTAGATGTCTGTCTTAACCTTAGAAACTGAGAATGTGTTCAGTTGGACAGTTTATTGGTCCTGGTTTGTATAACAATAAACAACCAAAGAGGGCCCTTGAGATATGTGTGATATTTGTGATATCCTGCAAGCTAACGGATGTGATTCTTTTTATCTTTAATTAAATAATCATGGAAACATATACTTGCATTCACAAAGGAGCAAGAGATCTACAAAAAGATTTCCGATTATGATGCTCCTTCCTCACACACTAATGCTTCTTGCAGCTTTCACATTACTTAGACATCTTAAATAAAAGCAGCCAACTGCACACACTGCTCTAACTCAAAGCCTTACCATTCATCATTATTATTGCTATCATTACCCTTTGCTTGGGTCCCTTCGGTCTGTTCTAAATCCATTTGACAGTTGTGCATGCTCAAGCCATGCAGAATTTATTTTTTCTGGTGAGAACTTGTACGGTAGTGTATAAAATATTTCCATGGTATCTAGATATAATATGATCTAATTGTTATTGCCTAAATGTTAAAATTCTACACACAAATGCATCCTCAGGAACCCTGCCAATCCTCTTCAAAGAATCCCCAAACAAAATATAGCACCTTATTGATGATAATGTTGTATATAAAATCTAAAGGTGTATTATAAGTGTAACTGAGTAGTGAACTCCTAAGGCTAAAAAATAATAATAAAATATCTTCACAAAAGACTGGCTCATTTTGTTGTCTTGATAGCAAGTCTGCAAAAAACACTGGATTTCATCTTGAATTCAACTACTTTGTTGTGTGTACCTCATTGACATATTGTAAGAATTAAATAGTTAATACTTATAAAGAACTCAAATCATGGTCTGGAGAGATGGCTCAGCAGTTAAGTTGCTTGCCTACAAAGCTTAATGACCAAGGTGTGATTCTCCAGTGCCCATGTAAAGCCATTTGTATAAAGTGGCACATGCGTATCTCTCTCTCTCTCTCTCTCTCTCTCTCTCTCTCTCTCTCTCTCTCTCTCTCTCT
>PVHP010001006.1:0-60898 GCA_004024765.1 Zapus hudsonius | reverse complement strand
GCAGATTTTTTTTCCTGATGGCTTCTCCAATAACAAAGAGTCAACTATTGTTAGAAGGAGGGATAATTCCAACAGCCAACAATTTTGTCAAAGATGATTTTGCAATATTTTAAAATTAGAACCATTCAAATATAGCAAAATTCCATTGTCATACGAGTTATGAATAACATAGTATGCCACTGTTTTTGAAGTAAAGGCAATGTACCTGCAGACTAGTTAGGCCACTAGCAGAAATGGAGACACAGAGAACATCCCTGCCTCCTTTTCTAGTCTGCCAAGTAACTGAATGCTTTGTCAGTCAAGATCACAGGCTTGGGTGAGTGAGTCATGGGTTTCTTTGTTTTTAATTTAGATAAGCTGATTGTTTGCTTTTGAACGGTGTACACAGACCTGTTGGCACATTGAGAGGCGGCCTCCAGGGAATAGGAAAGGCCTCCAGTGGAACCCCAGCCAAAAACAGAACAGCAATGGCTCCTGAGATTCCATTGCTTGCACACAGACTGCCTTAATTAATCCATCATTAGCATCAGAGCACAGCGCAGTGCGCCCACCACACCTGGCTTGACAGCTGGATTGAAAGCGCTGTTGACAGCTGGTGCTTACTCTCTTGCTTGGAGTGCGGGGGCTGATGATGGGCTTGCCTCGGCAGCTAAAGCCCTGCTGAGAGGTTTTATGTTGGATGAAAGTAATAGCAGTTAATGAGAATAATTTTTGCAAGAGTTTGAGGATGAATGTAACAATATTACAATAAAACAGACTTTGTTAGCAGCTCAATAGCTAATTCTGCTAAATACTGTAAAGCTGTGTGAACCAAAGCCTCACCGTGTTGAGAAATAAGCTTTGAAGAGCAGTATCTTTAACATTAAATGGCTAAAAATGAATTGGTTCAGGTCTTCCTTGGCCAAAGGGAGCATATAAAGCATCAAGACAATCCCATTTAGTCCTGGGCCACATTGCACTCACCACCAAGGCACTGCAGTTGGGAGCATATATTCAAATGCTCCCCTGTGACATAAGACACTGCCAGTTATACTCTAAGGCCTCACACACAACAGTTAAGAATGCTTAGGTGACTTAGAGTGTTAGAATTGTTTCTTCTGTCATAGCATTTCTCCCACTTGTAAATAATGCAACCCAAAAGGATTGGGACCATTGCATCACCAGGCTTCACAGGCTGAAGATATGATGTTTATCTTATACATCCTGCTCAGGATCCAGCTTTGTTCAGCTGCAAAAATACTGTCAGTGCCCATAGCGTCACAGGGAATGGTGGTTTAATTCTGGTGTCCTCCATAAACTAAATGTTTTTAATGCTTGATCCTCAGCTGATGGCAGTCTTGGAATTGGAACCTTGTTGGAGGGGTGTTGTTTGGGGGTGGGCTTAATTGAATTATAGTCAGCTTCCCCTTACAAGTTTTTGGCTCACCTTCCTATCACTGTTTGCAGAGTTGTGGCGGTGGTGATGTCCAACCTCTTCTCACGTCGTCGTTTTCCCTGCAATCATGGAGCTTTCCCTTGAGTGTGTAACCAAAAAAAAAAAAAAAAAACACATTCCTTCCACAAGCTGCTTTTGGTGGGGTTCTTTTCTGTCCATGAATGAGAAAGCTGAGAGTTTGGGTACAGAGAGTGGGATGAACTGTTGCTGCTAGAATCCTGTATCTGTGGCTTTAGCCTTTTGCAACTGATATAAAGAAGGAATGTGGATCATTTCATTTTGAAACCATGGCCTAAGAGAGGACTTGCAGTGCTGCAAGTACAGCTTGATGGAATATTCTGGTCAGAGTTGGAAATACTGGAATGCAGTAAGAACTATGGACTGTGAGTTTGGGTTTACAAGGGTGAGAGTGTACTGGTCTAGAAGTTTGTGTGAAAGGCTTGCTGCATTCTGCCTGCCTGTGTCCTGAGAACTTGTGCAAGGTTACTTTGCTTAAATATGAACTGGTGTGAGCAGATAGAGATGGCACAGAAACACAAGGGAATCTTTGGGCTGAAACTGCTACCCATTTAGCTTCAAATGTTTGAGAGATTACAACCATTGATATTTCTGCCCCAGTGCAGACCACTGGGACAGCAGGAAGAGTATAGACTTTGAAGTCTTTGAAGTAGGGAACCTGAGTGTTGAAGTTTTCCTGCTCTTCAAAGTTGGCCTGGTTTCCCCCTGGATTAACAAGTTGGTAGCCCACATGGTACTATGGAGTATAACAAATGCAGGAGAAGAGGGTCATTGGATTTGCAACATGGTTTTGGTTTTTGTAAATGGCCATGGGCAGTGGGAAGCAGGCATTTTGAATTGCCTGTGTGTAAGCCCAATGGAGTCATGAGAATGAACTGTGGTTTGCAGTGGAGACCCAGTGGATATGTCAAGACTATGAAATGGCCACCAAGGAAAGCCAACAACATTGGATGAAGTTTTCTGGGACAGTGACTAGCCAAACTGGTGGGGCAGAATTAGAACTCCAAGAGACATGTTACTGGTTAGAATTACTGGAGAGTGTGATGTTTCACTGTTTATTTTAAATCTTGTATTTGTTCAATCTGTCTTTGCTATGCCCAATGCTGTTGATCAAAAAGACCCACAAGGTTCCCAAAACCAGACAGACCTATGTCAAAGCTCTTGATTACCCACCCCAGGCCAAAGTTAGAACTTTATTGCTGAAGAAACCATAAATGTCATCACACAACACCAAGAGACCCTGCAAGATCCAGAATGGTAACCAGCTTCCAGACGATAGCATGTGTACTGCTGGAAGGCATTGCATGAGTTGCCAGGGAAAATTGGTCAATTATATTTGAAGAAAGCAGAGACCACAATATACTACACAGACTGATGCTATGAGAATGATGAGCTATATGACTGCTATGTGGAAGAAACCAGCAAGTCAAGAAGTGGTCATCTCTGCAATAGTGCCGCTAAATTTATACATGGTTTAACAATTGGCTAAGAGATCTGCTCAGTGACAAAGAACCCTTAACTGGAACTGGGATCCATTGAAAAATCTTATGAGGACCAAGAACCCGGTCTCCATGAAAAAATTCCCACTATCAGAGAGCTACAGAGAGGCTACACACATTCGAATCTTTCCAAAATAGCAATATGTGTCTCACTTAACCTATACTGTTCTCACTCTCCCATGGAGATTCTGATTGTATTTTTCAGAAGGTAGCAAGAGATGTGGACCATCCAATTCCACCATCAAGACATGGGATGATGGCTGACATCCTGGCAGGAGACTAACCACCCTTGGCCTATCATATAGGGCCCAAATGAAACCTACGAGAAAGTGGCAAGATAAACAAGAGACCATTCACCACAGCAAGCCAGATAACCCATGATAGGTCAATGTAGACAGACACCAGTGAAACCCAAAACAACCCAAAGCAGAAATCCAGAGACACTTAAGATCTCAACATGAAAGCAGACTTAAAACTCACCAACCATGACTCAGGGAACTATTGTAAGAGTCAGGTGGGGGAGAATATCCAGAGACATTTCCCCCCTTCAGTAACAGCACAAAGGAGAAAAAAAAACACTGGCTACCTCTTGTGCAATTCATAACCCCCTACCCCAAGGACAGATCCAGATCCAGTATGCGCACTGAGGAGAGTTTCCAGTGGGTTGGGGACAGAGAAGAGGGAAATGGGAGTACCATCACAAGATTTGCTCATATGATGCATCTAATTATCGATTATGAAGATATTTTTAAAAACATTAAATTTGGCCGGAAGAGATGAATTAGCAGTTTTAAGGCACTTGCTTGCAGAGCCTAACAAGCTGGGGTTGATTGCCCCAGTATGAACATAAAGCCAGATGCACAAAGTAGCACATGCATCTGGATTTTATATGCAGCAGGGCCCATTCTGTCTTTTCTTCTCCCCTCCCACTCTCTCCTTGCAAATGAATAAATAAAAATAATTTTAAAAATTAAATCTTAGTAAACCTAGTTTATAAAATATACCAGTGTCAGTGGGGTGGGGGGAGGGAAATCCCCTCCTCAGTGGGATTGCTGAACTGGACCATGGGATTGGAAGTTATGAATTGTACAAAAAGTAGCCAGTTTTTTTTTCTTTGTGTGTTGTTGCTGAGGGGGGCAATGACTCTGGATATTCTCACCCACCATGGTTATTAGAGTCTTTCCTTTCCACCCGTCTTCTGAGATCTGAAGAGTCTCTGGATTTCTGCTTTGGGATATGTTGGGTATTTTCAGTGACTGTCTCCAGCACCCTTTTGTAGGTTATCTGACTTGTGGTGGAGGTAGTCCTCTTGCTCATCTTACCACTTCCTCAGAAGTTTTTGTCTGGGCCTCATAACAGTGGTGCTAACCTAGGAATGTAATCAATGGCTTACTGATTGGCTAAGAGATCTGCTCAGTGGCCAGGAACCCTTAACTGTAATTGGTACTCAAGACAAACTCTTATGGAGACCAATGCTATCTTTTGCAGTATGAATGTTCTGTAGTATTAGTTGAAAGACCTTAGATGATTAGGGAGTATTTGAATATCCTTGGGATGGATAAAAACTGTGGGGATTTTTAAAGTTGGACTGAATGCATTGCATTTTACATTGTATATGGTTATCAGTTGATAGGGTCCAGGGGTGGATTATGGCAGTTTGATTCAGGTGCCCCCAATAAACTTAATGTGTTCTAAATGTTTAATCTCTATCTGATGGCAGTTTTGGAATTGGAACCTGTTGGAAGTGTGTTGTTGGGTGAGGAATTATGGGGATTATAGCTGCCTTCCACTTGCCAGTTCTTGGCACACCTTCCTGTTGCTGTTTGCATTGCTATGGCAACCTGTCATTTTCCCTGCCATCATGGAGTTTATAAACCCATGCCTTCCATAAGTTGATTTTGGTCAGATTCTTTTCTGTGCAGCAACTAGAAAGCAACACAGGGTTTATGGACATCAGGTTAATATCTGAATTTAGTTTTTACCTGGTCTGAATTTCATTGATCAAGTCAACTTATCCCTTCAAACTCTAAGGTAACTTAACCTGAATTTGTTAGTGTTTTCTCAAGACACTGAATTATTTTCATTTTCTTTCTTTTTTTAAAAAAAAATGCCTCTATGCCTTTATTTACCCAACTGATTCATGAGTTAAGTCAAAAGCCACCTCAGGACATTTGCTCCTTTGGAGCTTTGATGCATAATGTAAGAGACTTCAAAAAATTCTAATAGTTACCTTTTACTAATGATGTTTGTTAAGTAAATAATTTAAAAACAAAAACAAGAACAGAACCATATCAAGTCTCAACTTCTAAAATGAGGTTGTCCTCCTTCTGGCTTACACTGCCTATCTGCAAACTAAGAGACTACATTTAAAAATATGAGAAGGAAATCCAAGTCTACCCCATGAATTACATACAAATCTATTTCTCTCTATTAATTCTATCACCTACCAGTGTTCAAGTCTTTATCAACCGTATTTAATCCATTTTTATTTGTGACTTACCATCAAACAATGAGATATTATCATTCTCATTTGACTGGATGTGGTTTAGAGAGGAAGTTAAATAATTTTGTAGAGTTACAAGGTAATGATGATGGAAGTTAGATGTGTGAGCTAGTCTCCATGGGATAAACAATATATGTTAGATATTACTCCAGGCCCTTTCCCATTTTGCATTGTTTACTCCTCTCCACTACACTGTGAGGTAGGTGCTAATTATATACATATAATTTATATATATAATATATATGAACAATAAGGTAATTGAAAAACAGAGGGAGGGTAAGCCCTATATGCAAGATGGTGAATGGTGAACTACTCTGCTACAGTAATACCAGTATCCCTGATGTTTAGCTCAAACTTTTAATGATATCTGTGCCGTATGGATTTGCCTCAGATCCAGCAGTTTGTCACCGACTGGTTTAGTGGATATGTACACATGTCTCAACTCCTTGAGAGTGGGGACTGTGAAAGTATTATTTTATACATGTATGCATATATATATATGTGTGTGTGTGTATAGATTTGTAGGCATATATATGCACACATATAAATTATGTGCATGACCTTAATTCAATGCTATTCATCCATTAATAATGCATATTTATATATTAAAGATATATATACATATATCTTTAGCATTCATAAGTTTTACATTTGGAAATTCAACTAACCATGGGCGAACCTATGGTCAACCACTTTCTATTTCCTTCTGTACTGTGCATAGACTTTTTCTTGTCACTATTTCCCAAACAGTGCATACATTTTACATTGTACTAAGCACTATAAGTTATACAGAGGTACTTTAAAGTATGTGTAGATTATATGAAAATACCATTCCATTTTATAGATGGGACTAGAGTGTTCCTGGGTCCAATCCCCATTGGCTGTTAAGGGATGACTCTATCACAAAGAAGAAATTAATTTTCTGAGTCTAAATAATATTTATTTTAAATGAACTTAGGGACTTCTAAACTATTAATTCATGTCATAATGAACTCAGAAAAATAGGAAAATCATTACAATTATCATTGTGCAGTTTTTATTACTAGTTAAAAATCTTTAAAACATCAATTTCTTGAATGCTGTGGCTCAGTCAATGGCTACTGGAAGTCTCTGTTCTGTTTCCTTAAATGCACAGAAAGTATTGTGGCTACCTTCTTTTGGCATTCAAGAACTGTGTCATAATATCAAAATATTTAAGTTAGTGACAAAATCATAGTTCCTCATTCATTTATTCATGCCTTCATTCAACAAATGTAATTAAGGGCCAGGCACTAATCTCAGTAGAGCAATTCTGAGCACAGAGACTCAGTGAGGTGAAAGGATGATGCACGTGTCACATTAATGCCATAAAATGTCTATTTGACAGATGAAGAAACTGAGGATCTAAAAAGGAAAATGAACACTGGTACATGTCAGAGTTGACACTCATACCAGTTCATTGATGTCAGATTGTCATTATTCAACACGGTGACAGCCTAGAAATAGGTTTATAATTAAGAAACTTCTATAATGGCAAATAATTATCTATCAGCTGCCTGTCAAACTTTTGATGTCTCATATGTTGTACTGTTATGCTGGAGTGGGAGAGTGAGGGTCATGAAAGAGGTGTCTGCTGTATAGTGCAAATTAAAAGGACCAGAATAAAAATCTTCCTGACAAAAAGCAGGAAGAATAAAGTGAGGCTAATTGAGAAAAAGAAAAGAATCATTTAAACAACCATTTGAAAAATAGCACACTGCTCTTAAGGATGTTGTTTGATCTTTAGAACCAAGGTTCTCAATTATAGAAACTATTTTTAGAATGCAATTAACCTGTCATCAGTTCTTTCAGATTATGCCAATGAGATCATTGTAGACCATGCAGAGGACTGACAGTGGATCTTTTTTAAACAAAAATATGTATCGTTTATTTCAAAAACGTTTGGAGGAAAAAACCTTTAGCAAGTAAATAGAACATATCTTAATTCATTCATGTCTTACCTAGCTTACCATTTGAAAAGTTTTCATGAAACTTTTCTTACAATTTAAGTATATGCTAAAGTGATTTAAAATGTTAATTGAACACTTCCCTAAAATATAAAATAATCACAATGTGTTGATGCATTTTATTCATATTTATATGACTATAAAGTATTTTTTATTTTGTTTATATAGGAGGCACACACCACCACACTTAGTATCTTATGTGGGTAGTGGGGATTTGAACTCATATCCTAAGGCTTATGTGGCAAGCACTTTACCACTGTGCCACCTCCCAGTGTATTTTAAGTAAAATTTTTCTCTCTCACAAGAAACACAATTCTATAAAAAAACAAGAAAGGAAATAAAATAGGGGAAATTTTCTTAATATTTTCTTTGTAGCTTGGAATTTTATCTTATATTTCAAATGGATTTAGTCAATTTTCAATAAAACATCCATTCTTTTCCTCTTCCCTTTATTTATTTGTGGTACTGGACACACTCTCATGAGAAACAGTGAGAAACAGTGTCAAAGTGAAAAAAAAATGAGAATTTGGCACCTTCAGAAATAATGTGCTATAGTAGCAGTAGTTTAATATCTAAACAAATGGCTGAAAACCAATAGCTAAAAACTCAACAAATATTTTTGTACCTGCCTACTCCAGAAAATACCTAGGAAAGTAACTCAAATTTATTCCTGATGAGCTGGAGGGGCGGAATTGACTCTCCAAGAGACGTGTGTAATTGGTTAGAATCATTGAACTTGGAGTTAGAGATTGATGGTGCCCTGTTTGTTTAAAATCTTGTATTGTCAATCTGTTTTTTCTGTGCCTCATGTTTTGCATTGTGAATGTTCTGTGCCATTATGGGTTTATTTTTGGTATTATGGCTGCGGGGGATTTAAGAGTTGAGCTGAACATATTGTGTTTATATCTTGTATGATTATTAGTTTGTGGGGGCCAGGGGCGGACTGTCATGGTTTGATCCAGGTGTCCCCCACAAACAAATGTGTTCTGATATCGATCCTCAGCTGATGGCAGTTTGGGTTTTACAACCTCGATGAAGCTGTATTGTCAGGGGCGGGCTTATGGGGTTATAAGCCAGCTTCCCCTTGCCAGAGTTTGGCACACCTTCCTGACACTGTTTGCAGTGCTATTTCAGAGCTGATGTCCAGCCCTCTGCTCATGCCATCGTTTTCCCTGCCAGAATGGAGTCTCCCCTCGAGTTCGTAAGCCAAATAAACCCATTCCTCCAACAGTGCTGTGGCAGAGGTGATGTCCAGCCCTCTGCTCATGCCATCGTTTTCCCTGCCAGAATGGAGTCTCCCCTCGAGTCTGTAAGCCAAATAAACCCATTCCTCCACAAGCCACTTTTGCTTGGGTTCTCTCTGTACAGCAACAAGAAAGCTGACCGCAACAGGTACCCACAATGAAACCACTTCCCTAGCTCTTCCCTGCTCCTCTGCCTCAAGACCAACTCCAGTGCTTATGAAATGGATGGCCTCTTCTGGAGCACCGAGCTCCTCCTCTTGGGACTGTGAATTATCCACTGTCTTTCAAAGGCAATGCATACTTCTGTGTCCTGACTTACCACAGGTGCTGGCAGTGTCCTATGTCTGTGATGGTCTCTTGAAAGGCACTGGTTTCTTCATAGTCACCAAGGAAAATGAGCTGCACATGTGTTCAGCTGCCAGTTGGCTTTAGTGGTCATTCATAGTTCCACTGTTTCCTTGTCTCTAGACAATATGGCTTTGCCAGTTCCAAACTGTCTCCAGGATCTTCTCTAAGAATTAAGTCACTCATCTTTGAAGTTTGTTCTGTATCTTTGCAGGCCACAGCTCACAGATGTGCCAAGGAGTTGTCCTCAGGTTCTACCAGAGGCCCTAAGAATTTCCCAAAACTATTGGCTTTCACTGAGTGAGGAAAGCAGATTACAGTTGTGAGAAGAGAGGGAGACATATACAGGATTTGTAGCTATATGGCTATGGGTGATTTCTTGACATAAAACTAAGTCTCCAATTATTTATTTGCCCTTTGTTTTCTCCTTTAGTTCTTCTTTTTCTCTTCTCATTCTGGGGGTTGAACCTAGAGCCTCATGATTGCTAGTTAAGCATGCCTCACATTGAGTTAAATGCCAAGCCCCTTGCCTATATTCTTAAGAACATAATACATTTATTCTGAAAAAAAGACTGTGATGGTTAGGTTTTGTTGTCAACTTGATCTTTTTAATTATCTTGAGTAGGTCTCTGAGAATGTTTACAGGAAGGCAGCCTCTCAGTAGGGGGCTTAAAGAAGTAAGGAGCTTAAAGAAGCTAGAAGTAAATATCCTTTCCTGTGTGGGCAGTACAAGAAGGAAACTCTAGAGACTCAGGAAGCCATTAAGTCTGGAGAAGGGTTGTAAGACCCCACCCTAAGGCTATGTAAAGGGGAAAAAATTCTCTCCTTGGCCCTCCTGCCTGTGTGCTATTGTGTGTGGTATAGGTGATGGATTTTTCTCTCTGCTCAGACCTGTGAAAGAGGGCCAGCCTCTTTCGCTGTTGCGGAACTTTCCCTCAATCTGTGGTTTCAATAAATACTTTCCTCCCCCATATTGTGCCTGGTTTAAAGATTCATCCCAGCAGCATGTGGCTGACTGCAACAAAGACCAACCATTTTTGAATGAAGGAAGTGAGTACCAAATGTGCACAGTAACAAAATGGAAAGAATCTAAACTACTAAGGAAATGATAATGAACCTCTGCTGTCTTTAGGGACTGTGAAAACTGAAACAGACTTAGAAATGTAGTATAAAGAGCCTGCTGACCTTTCCAGAGTGAGGATATTTTGTTTATGGTAACAACAATGGTAGTTACCATTTTAAGAATAACATTATATTTTGATTACACTTTATGTTTTAGCATCTTAAACCATTTCCTTCCCACTTTTGTATGTCCAATACATTTTGTATGATAATGTATACAATGCCTTTTCTATATTTTTGTACCTAATAGATCACCACAAATTTTATGCTATTAATATTATTTTAAAAAGATTGCTGAGTGTCTAAAAGGATGTTTTATTTTTATTTTATTTATTATTATTATTATTATTATTATTATTATTATTGGTTTTTCGAGGTAGGGTCTCGCTCTAGTCCAGGATGACCTGGAATTCATTCTGTAGTCTCAGGCTGGTCTCAAACTCACTGCAATCCTCCTACCTCTGCCCCAAGAGTGATGGGATTAAAGGCGTGTGCCACCACGCCCTAAAAGGAGGTTTTAAAAAGTCACTGATACAAAGTCCAGTCTCTTATTCCTGCACATAGTGTTTTGTTTGTGGGGGACACCTGTATCAAACCATGACAGTCCGCCCCTGGCCCCCACAAACTAATAATCATTCAAGATATAAACACAATATGTTCAACTCAACTCTTAAGTCCCCACAGCTTTCAACTGAGCCATAATACCAAAAATAAACTGTAATGGCACAGAACATTCACAATGCAAAACATGAGGCACAGAAAAAACAGATTGACCAATACAATACAAGATTTTAAACAAACAGGGCACCATCAATCTCTAACTCCAAGTTCAATGATTCTAACCAATTACACACGTCTCTTGGAGAGAGTCAATTCCGCCCCTCCAGCTCAGCTACTCACAATCCGGGAAAACGTCATCCGGTGCTGGCAGCCTTTGGCACCCATCCATAGTCCTGGAATTCTTTGGGTCTCCATTGCAACCCACAGTTCATCATCATGGCTCTGCAGCTGATGGCCATTTTTCAAAAACAAAACTGTTGCAAATCCAATGACCCTCTCTTTCTAACCAATCTCCATTCCACAGAACCAGGTGGGCTACCAATTTGTTAATCCAGGGGGGATCAAAGCATTCAGGCCCCTTACTTCAAAGAGTCCGCATTCTTCCTGTTGTTCCAATGCAGACCAGCTGGCTGAATCTCAAAGGTTGTCATCTCTCAAACAATTGCAGGTGAACAGGCAGCAGTTTCGACCCAAAGATCTTTCTTTCTGTGCCATCTCCATCTGCTCACACCAGTCCATCTTTACGTAACACAACCCTACACAGGTTTCCAGGACACAGGCAGGCAGAATGCAGTAAGCCTCACACGCAAACTGCTTCTGGCACAGTCCTGACCAAGTTCTTTCTCCCCCTCGTAAGCCAAACCTCACAGTCCATAGTTCTCAATACATTCAGGTCTTTCAACTCTGACCAGAATAATCCATGAAGCTGTACTCACAACACTGCAAGGCATCTCTTAGGCGGAGATTTCAAATCCTTCCACATTCCTCCTGTAGATCACTTCCAGAAGACCAAAGCCACAAGATCAGTGTTCTAGCAGCAACAGATGACCCCACTTCTGGTACCAAAACTGTTGGGGTCAGCTTTCTTGTTGCTGCACAGAGAGAACCCAAGCAAAAGTGACTTGTGGAGTAATGGGTTTATTTGGCTTACAGACTAGAGGGGAGACTCCATTCTGGCAGGGAAAATGATGGCATGAGCAGAGGGCTGGACATCACCTCTGCCACAGCACTGCAAACAGCGGCAGAAAGATGTGCCAAACTCTGGCAAGGGGAAGCTGGCTTATAACCCCATAAGCCTGCCCCTGACAACACAGCTTCATCGAGGTTGTAAAACTCAAACTACCATCAGCTGAGGATCGATCTATCAGAACACATTCATTTGTTTGTGGGGGACACCTGGATCAAACCATGACAGTACCACAGGGAAGAACCGGTGAGCTGTGCAAGTAGGCTGAGGCAGGGAGTCTTAATGATCCCAGCTTACAAAGCTTCTCCTTGTTTGTTACCTGGTCCTGGATAAAAGAAAGGGATGGGGTATGGAATGTGGGAATGCTAGTTTGTCTTTGAAAAGAACACCTCTGAGGTGCTGGTTTCTCTCCAGTAGGAGGTATGCAAGAGAAGCAGGAGGCCTGAGAACGTGATTGTATTATGCAAAAGGAGAGATAATCTGGCAAAGGCTTGCAAGGCAAACGTTAAAGGAAAAAGTTTCCAGAAACAGGAAACATAGTTAGCACAATTTAATATTGGACAGCCCAGAAGTAAAAATAGCAATACGTCTCAAGATCCCTAGCAACTGCAGTGAAAAGAAAAGAAACAGGATTCACACTAAGTTAAACAAAGCCAATTTGATGAAAATGTAAATACAAATCATAAAAGCAATTATGTTGAACAACTCAATGCATAACACTAAGTAAACAAACATATGAAAGATTCCATATGTGAGAATGATTCTAGTGCTCAAAAAATTATAATAAAGGAACAAAATTAAGAGCAAAAAAATAATACAAGCCTTAGAGAACAGGTCTATGACCCACATATTTTGTTAGTAGATATTCAGAAATAGAAAATTTGGAAGAAAAAAATTATAGGCAATTGCCTATAATAGGCTGAAAAAAACATACTTCACTGAGATGAACATTTTCCTCACTCATTGCTTACTTCAAAGCTACCTCAAGAAGCACAGAGAATTTTCTAGGTATATGTTAACCTTCACTCATTCTAAAGCTAACGGAAAATCTTACAAGTTACTGAAAGGAAACATGGCATACAACCAGACATGGTGGCACTTGGTACATCCAGAGTCCCAAAAGTTGGGGTTGATAATCCTACCCTCCCTGAACTACAAAATCCTGCATCAAGAATATATACCACCAGCTACACACATACTAACTAAATTTACTAGCTAAAAACATGCAGTGACTAAAACACCAAATCAATTTTTAAATGAATCCAGTTAGAGGCATTAAAACAAGGAATAATGAAGCATAGAAGCTATAGCAAAGAATTTTGACATTTATCAGTATACACACAGGTACATAATTATGCCTATACACACTTTCTCTCAAATATTAAATCAAAATAAATAAGGGTTTAAAATTTATAATATTAATGCTAAACAATCACTCTTTTCGATATGAGTGATATACAACAATATACCAGTCAAGCAAAGATACAAGAAGGAAAATTTAAAGTTTTCTGAAAGGCATAGCACATTGATATATTTGGAGACAAGTTGGTATCTTGTCCTCAAATAAGAGAAAAAAACTTTGCATCTGATTATGTTGGAAAGGACAAAGTAATGATTAACAGAACAGAAAGGAAAGAAAACATCTATATTCAAAGGAAGGAAAACAGTGCCTTGACCAACAAGTGATATTATCCACAGGAAAAGAGAGGCTGGGGGAAAGTGCTGGCTGCACAGACATGAGCGCCAGAGAGGGCCTCATTCAGCCAGAGTCGGATTCCCTTCACCTATTAAAAGCCAGGTGTGGCCATACACACCTGTAACCCCTGTGGTGTTGTTTTGTTTTGTTTTGTTTTGTTTTGTTTTGAGAGCAGGGGAGACCAAAGAGTCACTGGAGTTCACTGGTTAGCCAGGCTTATTGAAAAATAAATAAATAATACATAAATAAATAAACATATCAAAACTGGCTCCGTGTGAGACTCTGTCTCAAGGAAAGAGAGCAGAAGACCAATAAGGAAAGAAGACACTATTGATATCCTCTGGCCTCTGGATGCTTGGCACAGGGTATGCACACCTGCACAGACGATGTCCACCAAAACACAGATGCCAACAAATCTAAAAGAAAGGAAAAGGACCAGATGCCTAGTAAAACCAAGCATATCATTCATTATTCTAAGTATGAACTGAAAAAAAAAACTCATTTCATAAAAACAGTGACTCTAGCATTCAACATTTTTAAGCAAGAGTTGTGCTTTATTTCCAAAAAAACAGAGAATGAAAATATTTACTATCCATAGGATTTCTTTTAGTTTTGGCACACAGATTATAATCATAGCCTTTCAAATTTAACTTGGGCCACATGATGAGTTTTAGCCAATGTGCTGTAAGGATCCTTTCCTGTTCCTATGCCAGTGAAGCCAGTACATTCTTGTTGAAATGGTACATCTATAAGATTGAAGCAACCTGGACTGTTGGGGGAACAAATTGAGTGCAACTGAGCTTGAAAGTTAAAGGCATAATTGGACTTTATAAGGGCCAAAAATAAACTCGAGATTTTTTTTAAAGCTTTTGAAATGTCAAGGTTAACTGGTTGATGCAATATAGTTATTTTTATATCTAGATTGTCACACATGAAACTGAGTAATTTTTGAACGATTGGCAATAATACACTGAACAGAATGAGATAGCACAAAAATACAAATAGTGTGTAAACGATGAATAATAATGTAAAGAGCTTCAAAATTAACAGTTACATTAGATGAAAAATCACAATAATTGGAAAAAAGGATTAATCTCTTACATTCAATTCACACAAACAACATTATAATATTATATATCAATAATATGATAGCTTAAAGGTAAAACAAAACTATTAAAATGCAATGATCTGTTGAAAAATGTAGGCTGCAGTTTAAATTATATGATGCTAAATTTTGATGGCTCTAATAGACAAAGTATAAGTAAAGTCAAAACAGAACTGAACTGAAAAAGATATGATCAAATACACGTATCTCTTGAGCAGAAAATATATTTTTTCTTTACATTTTTAGTATAGACACATCTTAAGACTCAACAGACACTTTAAAAGTTGTTTTCCTTTGTTGTAATTAAATATAATTAGTCATTAAAACATCAATTTAAATAATATTAAGAATTTGTCTAAATGAATCTGGGGTTAATAATATTAGGCATCTCTTCTTCAAAGTATCCCTGCATCTCAATCATTTCTAAGTTAGATGAGAGTTAATTTCTTTCAAAATAGGGAATGACAGTCTATTTTTGTATGAAGTTATATAAGAGCCTAGTTGCAGAAAGAAGCAGAACTTACATACAGAGAAAGCAAGATGCTTTAGCCTACAAAAATTCCCAAACCAAGTTACATTATAGGCTGGAAAGATCCCATCCATACATCACTGTACTGTCACCATGTAATAGGATGACCATACATCCTGGCTGCTCAGGACAGTCATGGTTTATGTCTGTTGTCCAGGTGTAATTATTAATAGTACTCCCTTTCACTTTTAAAAGTGTCTCAGTTTGGACAATAAATTTTATAGTCATTCTACCATGAAGTGATACAGCCCTGTTGCTTACAAGGGTAAGAATCTTGGGCCTTTCTTACACAAAGATTTGTGAGGACACCCAGGCCATCTATGGACCTGTTTTTAGTCCGGCCTTTCCTTGTCTTTTAAAGGGGCATCAGTGGAATTACATACTCATGAACAATGAGAATGACACCAGCAGAAGCAGTGTATAAGACTGTGACCCAGTAAAAATGTACATTTATTTTTAAAGATCATAAGGAAATACTAAGTTCCAACATAGGATTATACTAGAGAAAATAACAATACATTCAGAAATACAATTTTTTAAAATTATGTAAAACATTTTTATAAATAAACAAATGAAAACATAACAGACTAGAACAGTACAAGAGAGTGTGGGAAAAATAATTAATGTATACATTAAAAGACATCATACTAGATAACTTGGAAAAAACTTCTGATTATATTTTTAAGGATATAGAACCTTATTAAATTGAAATTAATTGAATTTGAACTCTATTGCTTCCCCTTTTCTGGCTGTTGCTTTTTGGTACAAATGACAACTACAATTCTATGAGTAAATACTAATTAAAATTTGTTCTATAATAATCACATATATATTGTAAAAGTTTATATAATAATTTAGGATAAGCTCATTCATTATTTTGGCCTCCATATGCAAGTCATAAATATGGAATCCAACACAAATTCTTTGTCTCCATATTTTCAGTTATGTGAAAAGCTATGCTGTTACCTGTGCCAGGATTATCACTCTGCACCAACTGTGACATCCACTGCTTTTTCTTGTATTTCATTTTCCCAGTCCTTATTACAAGCCAGTCCTCAATTTGTCTGGCCATTTTAAACCTCCAATGGAACGTCTCCTATGTAAAAGACAAATGTGATTTTTTTTTTCCTTTTGTATTGTTTTTATTTTGTTTTTATTGGCATTGCAGTTGATAATAATTTCACAGTTACATATTCTTGACTATTCGTTCAGATACTTCTTAATTTGCTTAGACAATTTACTTAGAGCAATTTGTTTCGGCTGCCTGTCAAATCAATGCTTAGTTACAGAATCCCTCCTTATTTATTTGTCATGGAAATCCATGACACTTGCTCTCAAATATTTATTTAGAGTAGGAAAGATTATTAAATATTAAATTTGAACTCTATTGTTGCTCTTTCTCTACTGGTAGATCAACTAATCATCAAAGCTAAGACAATATCAGAAATGTCAAAAAATGGACTGTTCTCACAGATACAGTGAAATATTTTTAAAATATTACAGTTTAAAAAATGTTTAGGCCTGGCATGGTGATGCACACCTTTAATTCCAGCACTCTGGAGGCAGAGGTAGGAAGATCACTGTGAGTTCGAGGCCAAACTAGATTACACTGTGAATTCCAGGTCAGCCTGGACTAGAGCAAGACCCTACCTCAAAAAAAAAAAATGTTTAGCTTCTACTATTCAGAAGTAGGATTTACAGTCTATACATGGAAACCTAAGAAAATCCACTAAATTTAGTTTTAGAAAAATCAAGTCATAAATTTAAGGATCAAGAGGCTTAACATACAAAACAATGTAACTTGAAAACTTATTAAAATTCTGCTTGGATTTATAAAAAAATCTCAAAATGCAAGTGAAAAAAATTCAAAGCATCAAATGTCAAAGCATCAAATGTCAAATGGCCAGGTATGCTGGCAAAAGTAAATATTTTATGTTTGTTTATTGTCTGAAAATGTGTCAAATCTAACCCAGAAGTTCATTTAGGCAATATGTTTGGTAAGAGTTTAAACTTCTTAATTAATCAAAGTAGAAGAGGAAAGCATTTCTTTTAAAATTTTAATATATAATATTGCTGAGAAAATATTTTTAATTCTCTTTTTTTCTAAAACCCAAAAGGGTGAAATTTGACATATTAAAAATCCAATGTTACTATGTGTGGCAAAAATATTTGTCATGAAATTGCAACAATAGCTGAAGCTAAAAATTAAATTTCCTAGTAGGCACAATATTAACTAGTGCTTCTATAATGAAGGGAAAACAAAGAAGTTTGAGTTTACATTATGATTTACTTTCAGCTGACATTGTGATTTGGTTTTGAAGGCAAATGCATGCCTAGAATTATATCTGGAAATGATATTGATCATACCAGCCTATAGAGCAGTGACTAAGCCATTCAGAAAAAAAAAGCAAGTGTGTTTTTCGGATTTCTATTAGTACCTGAATATGTGCTTTATACATAGGAAAACATTCAAAGTGTACCTTATGATGAATATCTACTTTTATATGTTGAGATTCTATTAATGAGCTTATATGTAATGTTGTTGTCAAAGTAAAATAAAATAATTGTTAGTGAGCCCTTTAAAGCTTTTAATTTTATGGGAAACCTTTTTTTTTACTTTCAAATTTTAATTTGTATCTGGGAACTATCAAGTGTTTATAAAAATAATGTACAATAGAATGTTAATTAACAAAAAATACAATTCTAATCTTTTGATAATTGTTTCTATTCCAAAATTCAAAGCATTAAAGAAAATAATTTTAAATGAATTTATTATTTTGAGATATTTAATTTTGACTATATCATGTATGTTCCACAATTCGTATGTTTTTTTCCACCATGGAACCAACACAAAGAGAACAGCCAGCATACAGAGGTGGTTAAGACTCCTACAGGAGCAACCATGAAGCTCAGAGTGATGAAAAATAACTTCCTGAAGCACAGCAGCAAATTTTCAAAAAGTGCATCTAATTCCTAATTAACAATCCTTTTTAACTGAAAAAAAATGAGATTTACTTTCGTATTCCAGATATTGTGTGATGACATTAGCAGCAACTCTGATTTTTGTCAGATGTTGACTTCAATATCCAAGTGCTGGCCCACATTCAGCACCTTCATGGGGAAGGCTGTCCCAGGACAGTGTGAGCAGAGCCTCGGTGAGGGGCTTGTCGTGACTGCATGCAGGAGCCACCCGAGGATCTTGTGCAGTGTGGCTCCCCATCATCTGTCCTGTCTGAGGTGGAAGCACAGGTCCTGCCTTCTTGGCAAGTTTCTAGGTGAGGTCCAGCCGCAGGTGTGAACCACGCCTGCACGACAGTTCCGAGACCACAGCATCATCTCCCCTTGACCACCTGCACCAGGACTTCTGTGAGCTAATGCCATCCACTTCCAGGAACTCCGCTGGTTTCTGAGCCTGGGAAAAAGGAAATGAGAGATTCAAGTTACCATGTTCATAGCTTAAGAATGTTCTAAGTAAATATAGAAGAGAAGCAGAAAAGAGTTGAACATGTCACAGACAGTTTATATTACAAACTTAAAAATACTTTATAATTCAATGGCTGAACTATAGGTACAATTTTTGAAGGCTTGCCTATAATTGGTTACAAAGTGAAAACAAGTTAAGGACAATTCCAGAAAAGTTAACCAAAAATTGCAACTGAAAAACAAACAAACAAACAAAAAAAATTGATTTAAATTTAAAGGAAACAAGAAAAGGCAGGGGATGTGCTACCCCTGAGGATGACTCTTGACAATGACAGTTTGTAAAAGCTCTAAAATGACAAAAAAATAATGTGGAAAAGAGGCTTGAGAAACTAACAGAGACATGCAAATTATTCTAACTGGAAAATGCCTAAGATACTGAAAAATATTTCCTAACAGTCTTTACATAGAAAAATGAGTAAATTGAATTTCTAACTACAGAAAAACTATCTCCCATAAAAAGCTGTATTTTTAAAATTTGAGATAATATAAATCACTCAAAGACCATACATTACCAGGATGACATATCATCTAAGGCACAGAAAAAATTTAATAATTTCCCATGGGGCAAAACCATTTCTTTTTCATAATAATCACTTATATCTGAACATCAACAATCTATTAAGGCTGTGCTTAATGTAGAAATAATAGCTTCTGTATGAATACATGATTCAAATTAAAAAAACAAAACACAGGCAAGAAGAATAACATCCACTCAGGGGATGATCCCAAAACTTCCCAACAAAATTCAGAATATACTACATAAGTGTAATAGTGTTAAATGAGTCCTTAGGAATAGCAAGAAAGGAAACATGATTTGAGAATATGATGAAATATTCTTTCAGTCCCATTTGGTCTACACCTGAATGTGTCATTACTACCAAGGAACTCATGATAGAATCATATGGGAAAACCGCCTGTGATGGTTAAGTTTTGATGTCAACTTGAACTTTCAAGTAATCTTGGGTGGGTCTCTGAGGATGTTTACAGCAAGGCAGCCTCTCAGTAGGGGGCAGGATGTAAAGAAGCTCAAAGAAGCTAGAAGTAAACATCCTTTCCTGTGTGGGCAGTGCAGGAAGAAAATTCCAGAGATTCAGGAAGCCATTAAGTCTGGGGAAGGGTTGTAAGACCCCACGCTAAGGCTATATAAAGGGGAAGAAATTACCCCCCCTCCTGCCTGTTTGCTGTTCTGTGTGTAGGGGGTTTGTGATGGGTTTCTCTCTCTGCTTATACCTGTGAAAGAGGGCCAGCCTCTTTTGCTGTTATGGAACTTCCCCTGTATCTATAGCTACAAATAAATCCATTCCTCCCATAAACTGTGCCTGGTTTGAAGATTCATCCCAGCAGCGTCACCGTCCATTATTAGCACAGAGAAGTAAATGAAGCACTTTGAAAGAGAACTACCTTTCAGACCACCAAGCCTAGGCTGCCTTAATTGCACCCCACTGTACTAAGTGGTCCTTTAATGGGAGGGAGGATGTAATGCGACTACAAGGCACTTGACACCACAGGAATATTTTAGTCATCTAGAAGGTACTTACAGATGCTGCAATGACGACTCTGTAGTGCCACTTCACACAAACACCTCTCCACATTTCTATGTATTATTTCCAAATTCGTCACTGGATGAAAGGGGGATTTTCACACACTTCACATTTTTTTTAGAAAGTAAAAGGTATTTGAAACTAAAATTAAATTTTAAGCAAAAAAAAAAAGAATTCCTAAAACAGTTTGATGCAACAAGTACACCTGCTATATTAACAGCAATGCCCAATGTGAAACTCCTTGTGTGTATATGCACAGGCATCTGTGCATGTTTTTAACTGGCTGGGAAGAGCAATATATATTTGTCTTTGAGAATTTATATACATCATGAATAGTAAGCTTGCATGAAAAAAATGCCTTGTCTCTGTCCCTAGGTCATCAAAGAACAGGATTCACTTTGAGGTTCTAACCTCTTTTTGACCACAATAAATAAGATGGTTCGGATTCACTCTGCCAGAGACCCTTTAGAGTCCCCAATCTGCTTAGAGGACATGGCCCCATTAAACATTAGATTGGTTATCTCCTGCTGAGATGCCTGAAAAGCCATTTCAACATGATTCAAAGGAAGCAACTAATATCCTTTGATGCACCCATCTTGCTTCCTGAGATTTATCTTTAAGACTCACACTGCATATGTATAGAGTGGTTCTAAGTTGTTTACATTAGCAAAAATTTGGAAACATTCATGTTCCACATTAAGCACCAATAAATCATACTATATCCTTTTACTTAAATATTAAGTGCTTATGATAAATAATAAAAGATAAATATATTTCAAAATATTGGAAAAAATTGGCCAAGTTTACATGAGTAAAACAAATGCCCAGCAAATATTCTAAGGACTGTTCCATTCATTATGTTATCTGCATAGCTAAATGTGTAAAATGAAAGGAATAAAAGAATGAGGCAGGTAGTAGGCAGGATGATATATTAGAACCTAGGGATGGTAAATTCAGAGATCTTTCTCCGTTTTATCCTCTATTTTTCATATTCTGTGTTCTAGTAAAGAAGCATATTTTCTATAACAATACTATAGATCATCACATTTGGCTGTATAATTATTCTTAGGCAAGAAACTTGGTTTTTTGGAATGCTTTAGATCAAACTGATAGCCTTTTCCCTGTTGGCCAAGTGCTCAAACACCCAGCTACCCAGTCCCTTTCATGTGTGTGTGTGTGTGTGTGTGTGTGTGTGTGTGTGTGTGTGTGTGTGTGTGTGCATGTGCGCTTGCACCATATCATGGTGGCCTTGAACTCTGGCTTGTAACTCAATGTCCTCCTGCCTCTCTCTCCAAGTGCTGATATTGCAGGTGTGTGCCACCACACCCAGCAAGCAGAGTGCTTTTTAAGGAAATAATGAGATGAGTCCCTTATAGCTGAACATGAATACCAGCATCAGGGCAAGCAATGTCAACAGGTACATGACAAGGAAAGCAGGGGTAGGCTGCTAGGAGGTGATGTGATTCATCCTGGGAAGAAGCAACCATGATGAAGTGAGAGCAGAAGAACAAAATATGCTATATGGAGGTGGAGACGGTGTGCATGCAGACAGTGGGAATACCCTGAAGTAGAATGGCTGTAGGCATTTAAAGAATAAAATGGGCTGGGTGAAGTGGGGCACACCTTTAATCCCAGAACTCTTGAGGCAGAGTAAGGAAGATTGCTGTGATTTTAAAGCCTGAGATATGGTGAATTCTAGGTCAGCCTAGGCTAGAGTGAGAGCCTACTTCAAAAAGCAAAGGTCCAAAAAGAATACTTGCCCCAGGCCTAAGGTAAGACCCTATTGCTGAAGAAATCACAGAGTGTCGTCAAACAACACCAAGAGATCCTGCTAGATCCAGAATGGTAAGCAGCTTACAGATGGCAGAATGTGTGGCACTAGAAGGTGTTGCACAAGCTTCCAGGGGAAATCGGTCAATGATATTTGGAGAAAGCAGAGACCACTGATATACAATATAGACAGTTGTCACAAGAATGTTGAACACACAGCTATATGGAAGAGACCAGAAAGTCAAGAAATTCTCATCTGTGCAATAGTGGCACTAAACCTAGGAGTGTAATCAATTGCTTACTGATTGGCTAAGAGATCCACTTATTGACAAGGAAGCCATAAATGGAACTAGGATCAATTGCATAATCCAGTGGAGACTAAGATCTCAGGCTCCTAGGGGAAATTCCCACTACCAAAGAGCTACAGAGAGGCTATACCCATTAGGAGCCAGCCAAAGTAGCAATGTTGTCTCATTTAACCTATAATGATCTCACCCTCCAATGGAGATTCTGTTTGTATTTTCAGAAGGCATTGAGAGAATGGGGGACAACTCAATTCCACCAACAAGACATTGGATGATGGCTGACATCCTGGCAGGAGACAAACCATACCTAGCCTTCACATAGAGCCCAAAAGAAACCTATGAGAAAGTTACAAGAAAACAGGAGACCATTCACCACAGCAAGTCTGATAACCCATGAAAGGTCAATGGAGACAGACACCAACCATACCCAACACAACCCAGGGCAAAACTCCAGAGATACTTAAGATCTCAACAATAAAGCAGACTTAAAACTTACCCACCATGACTGAGCAGAAGAGGGTGTGTAGAGAATGTAAGAGCCGTGGTGGGGGAGAATATCCAGAGACATTCCCCCCCTCAGCAACAATACACAAAGGGAGAAGGAAAAAAAAAACTGGCTACCTCTGGTGCAGTTCATAATCCCCTACCCTAAGGACAGATCCAGTATGTGCACCAAGGAAGGACCCCAGTGGGTAGGGGACAGAGAGGAGGGAAACAGGGACACCTTCACAAGATTTGCTTATACAAAGTATATACTTACTCATAATAAAGATATTAATTTTTAAAAGCAAATAAAGAATAATAAAGAGAGAGATGATGCCTAGCATTCAACTCAGTGACTTTTTAAATTTTTTTTTCATATTTGCTGCATATGTTCCTTAAAGCATTTCTAAACCCCTTGATTAAATTTCAATAAGCTCATGACATTGCATGACAGTCTTGCTTAGGTCACCTTCAGAAAAACAGTTTCCTCATTGTGTGGTAGATAGGTCTGGCACATGCAGATCAAGGAGATTGCAGAGAAAGGAAATGCAGAATGGAAGACTGGGGAAATTCACATATATCTTGGCAAGGATAGAACCAAGTGGATTTAATGAGTAAATGAAACTTAACTATTGCTATTGGCTGCAGTCTCAAAAGGCCCAGAGGTTGGGTATGGAGCCGAGGAGGCCTAGTCTTGATCCTTACAACCTGACAAAAATCAGCTTCTAGGTTTTCTACTCAGAACTCGTTACCCTTTCCTCTTTTCCCATTTGTTCACTACAGAACTGGAATGTCTGTTCTTTGCCAGAAAGGCATCACCTGTGATGATTACCCTTTAGGAATTAGAAGGCAATCCTGCCAGTCCTGTCCCATATATTTTGGAAATGTAGAAATTGTACTGTTGCACAGGTTCACAGAGGACAGAAATCCTACTTTAGACAAGATTCAATTCTCATTCATATCTTGTTTAGATGATATTTTGAGAGACTTGAGATTTTAGTAATGATGCTGAAACAATTCAAGGCAGGGAGCTACTGGGTGGAGTGAATGGACTTACCATGTGAGAGAAATGGCTGGTGGGAAGCCAGAGAATAGAATATGTGAATTAAATTGTGTCCCTCCAAAATTCACAAGGTGAAACATTATTTTGAAATGTGGTGCTATTTAGAGATGCAGCCTTTGGCATATAATTAGATTGAGATAAGATCATGAAGGCAGGGGTTCCTCATAATGGGATTAATACCCTTGGAAGGAAGCAGAAAGCTTGACATTTTTCTCCCCTTTTCCTTCCCTCCCATTCTCTCTCTCTCTCTCTCTCTCTCTCTCTCTCTCTCTCTCTCTCTCTCTCTCTCTCTCTCTCTCTCTCTCTCTCACACACACACACACACACACACACACACACACACACACACACACAGATAATGGCTATTTACAGGTCAGGAATAAAGAAAGCCCTAAGAGTCATGACTGCAGCACCCTGATCTTGGACTTTTTTGCCTGCAGAAGTGTGCAGAATGAAATGTCTGTGCTTAAGCCCCAAGTCCTGGCATTTTGTTGGAGATCTGAGCAGATTGATATTTTGACACAAAGAAGCTAGAGTCTAACATCACTGACATCTGGATTTCTATTTTTCAATCAAATAAAAGTTTAAGAAGTCGGACCAAATAACTAGCCTGATTTGGTCCACTTGTCTTTTGGAGAAACACTCTAATTGTTGTCACTGACCACAGCCTGACATTTGTACCATTGCTTATATCTTTGTAGTTTCTTCTCATCGTAGTGAATAGTTATTTCAATCTGGTTCCCCACTTTTGCTCAAATGCCTTTCTATTGGTTTATTGCCAGTGCAATATTTAAAAGTGATGTAACCTTGGCTCAGATTTCTGTTTCCAGCCTCAATTCACTTTAGAAACTAGGAACAGACCTACACTTCAGCTTAAGACTGTTGCTTTTAAAGGTTAGTCCCCAACACCTGTAGATGCTCCAAGTGAGAGAACCCTGGCTTCCTGCTCTGATTTTCTCACCTATATGTGAAAACTGCAATCCTGCTTACCCACTCACATGACTATCAAATGTACATTTTGGGAAGTGACAATTACATCACTGGAGTTGTAAAATATATGTAGCCAGCCATGTACACTATAGAAAAAAAGGATTGCCCTGTGTGCCTTACTGTCTTCTGTTGGCTTAACATGTGCTGTTTGAAGACAAATGCCCTCCAAGCTCCTCTCCATAATACTAGTTCCACTTAGAACCTGGGCTGATGGTATTGTCAAGCTTGATAAAAAATAGAAGACAACATACAGATTGTTTTAAAAGAATACCACATTCCTTCAAATTCTATAATAAGTCATTGAGCTACGCCTTCAGACATGTCAGTTTGAAAATTCACATTATTTTACAAGTTCTGCCTTTATTTATTTACCTGTATGTGGAAGAAGGAAATTAAGGTTTGAGCTGGAAACAATTTCATCTTTAATTTTGGCTCTTGCACTCACCAAATATACCTTTCTATTTCTGATTTCAGTTTAATAACTATAAAACACAGATGCTACTTATAAGTAGAGAGATGGATAGATAAATGATTGGCAGATGATAAATAATAGTAGTGTATAAATTGATTATAGATGATAGCTAGATGACATGATAGAATGTCAGATATAAAAACTTATCCACGGCCAGGTGGCTAGAGTAACTCAATGTGAAAATGACTAGCCATATGTAGCCATACTGATAGAGATATTTGTTATATTTTGTTATGATAGTTATGACCTGTCCCTGTTTAAATTTAAAAAAATAGCTTAACAAAACCCCAATTAGTTCTGGAAACATGGTTGCTGACAAAATTAATGAGTTTCTGACTAACAAAGTAAAATCTGACTACTCCACACCAGAGCTATAAATAGCAAATAGATTTGAACTTCAGCCACATCTAATCTTCAAAATGAGACTCTTTATTCAAATATGGTCTTTAAAATAAACACACCCTCTAATGCAGGTATGCAATAATAGACATGCAGCCCCACAGATTGGGTACCTGGAGGCACTGGGTAAAATTGCCTTCTCCTATGGTTTGTCTCTGTGGGGAGTTTACCCCACAACTCTTCGTTTTGGATGCATACCCTTAGCTCATGTCTCTGTTTCTCAGCATTCTTAAGTCTCTTTGATTTATGAGAATAAAGTACATTGAGTGTTCCTGCATCCCATTGTTTTGTACTTACATGTTTTACCAATACACGGTTTATCAATAAGTAGGTGAAATTTCTGTAAGACTGTGTCTTGATCAAGATTTATGATCAAATATAACATGAAAATACCTCAGGAAGAAGAAAAATAATTAGCTACAACTTATGTAGACGTATAAAATGTGGTTGCAAGGTAATATTTTTGTAAGTTTGTAAGTGTTAACAAAATCACCACAGACTAAGGAACATGCCTAAGTGACAAATGGTGGCCACTGTCCTCATAGGCAGGAGATATAATCAAGGCTGAACCAACTTGCTGTGGTGAAGAAGAGGAATTGCTGAACCCTACCGTAGATACTGTCTCTCCCTTTCTCCCCCGGGGATGTTTGTGTCAGCATTTTCAGCACTTCTTATGAATGAATATTTAATGCTTATTTTATAAGACTTACTTGACTAACAACCCAAAAGGACACCCTTGTCTCTGTCCAGGCTTCCTCACCATTGTGTAGAAAGCAATAAAACCCAAAGAAGACCACTGGTGACCAGAGAGCCCAAAGCAACTACTTACTTGTTGCACTTACCTAAGATTGTGTTTTCTTAACTCGTGTGTGATATCTGTCTTGATAGGACAAAAGAATTCTTAACTTTAGCTATAAATCAGTCCCCTTAAAACATACAAAAGAATCTTTAACATACAAATTATTGGTCCTGAGCATAGTTTCTATAGTTTTATACACAATATATTACCTAAAATTATGATTTATAAAAAGATAAGATCGGGCTGGAGAGATGGCTCAGCGGTTAAGGCACTTGTCTCCAGTGCCTAAGACCCTGGGTTCAATTCCCCAGGACCCATATAAGTCAGATCCACAAGGTGGTGGCCCTGGCGCTCTCTCGTGCGCTCTCTCTCTCTCTCTCTCTCTCTCTCTCTCTCTGTATCTCTCTGCTTGAAAATGAATAAATAAAATATTAAAAAAAGATAAGATCATATTTCTTCACATCCAACTGCTAGGTGGAATTCCATATTTTGATTTCTGCATATTATATGCTCTTCAATCTTTGGTTTTCTAAATATTATTCTGATTCCTTGTCATTACCTTTATTATATTTCCACAAATATAGCCAGAAGATAATACAGGGGTTTTAAGTGAACATATAATACATTAGATTTTTCAATCATATTCTTAAATAATCAATAAACCAAGGCTGAGCATGGTGGCTAAATCCTTTGATCCCAGCAATCGGGAGGCAGAAGAAGATGGATCGCTGTGAATTCAAGACCACCCTGAGACTACATAGTGACTTCCAGGTCAGCCTAGGCTACAGGGAGATACTACTTCAGTAAACAAACAAACAAAAGAACCCCCCTTCAAAAAAAAAACAAGAATGTCATATGAAGTCATTCTATAACAATTAATGCTACACTTACTTTATCTAAGTCTGTTCTTATCTATTTGATTTCTACTTGGAAATCAGGTAGGAAGAGTGGCCATTCAGTAAATGTTTGAGTAACTACATGAATTTTTCTTGCCAAATTTCTAGGAAACATCTCAAATGTTTGTGTCAATAAACATCTTACTCCAAATCCTGTAGATATAAAGATAGTTGTGGTAATAAATATCTAGCTAGACACAAATATTTATTAATGTGAGAAACCCCAGGATAATTAGAGTTACATAGTGTAGTCCCCAAAAAGTCATAATTACCCATTTGAGATCAAAGGCATGTCTATCCTGCTTTTATTATAGGTGTGACCAGGAGGGAAATGGTCAAAATCAAAGGATGGCCCTGATGAATGCTATCCTCAGCATTACAAAATTTGCAGAAGCTGTTAACTTCCTATTACTGAACCATCTGGGAAATTGGATACTGTATGTAAAGAGTCATCATTTATTAAACAATCAACTCAGTTATTCAGCAAATTATCAAGAGAAAGCATTCATTATGTTAAGGTTTCTAGGAAAGCCAAAAATTAATAACAATTACAAAACTGTCTCATTCCCCAAGGCTTATATTTCAGTAGTAAAAGAAAGGTGAATATACATGTCAAAGTGTATGCAAATGTGCCAATAAAAGTATCAACCCAAGATTTATTGGGTGTGTCCTGTTGGTCTTCCTGTAGTGGACATGGAAATGGGTCCAAGTTTATCAGAGAAAGAGCATCCTGAGATAGAGGTTGCCATTCTGACCATGCAAGACTGGGCGAGGAGGAGTGCAGAGGCAGCAAAGGAAATGCTTGGACTGGCAGGCAGAAACTGAGGTTTCACACCACTAGAGAAAATATGTAGCTGGTGGTCTCTGTCTGGGTGTTTCTAGGTACTTGGCATCTTCTTTAAAGGATTGGAAACACACACACACACACACACACACACAGGAAAGCAGTTGTAGGACTGAAGAATTAAGTTTCAGTGGGCTTTTTGAGTAAGATTGCCCGAGAGCAGCCAGTTCCTCTTTAGAGTTTTTTCTATGGAGTCTAGGAGAAGGAAAGAGCAGATTACTAGCTGCTGTTCTCTGGCTGGATTGGCAGCCTGGAATGATATATTTTTTAACATATTTTTGTTTATTTGCAAGGACAGAGAGAATGGGTGCACCAGGGCCTCCAGATGCATGTGCCCCTTTGTGCATCTGGCTTTACTTGGGTACCAGGAAATCAAACCGGGGTCATTAGGGTTTGCCTGTTCCACTTAGCAATCTCCCCAGCCCTATATTTTTTCCTCTCCTGTGCATGTCCCTTCCCATGATGCATTTAAAAGATAATACTTTTAAATGGTATAAGCAAAACATAGAGATATACATGAAATATGGGGAACTCTTTTTAGTCAGGCATGAGTTCAAAAAAATTCTGAGTGCCCCTATAAAGATAAAAAAAAAAGGATAAGCAAGGTTGAGGAGAGGAGAGAGAAAGACCTGCTATCATCAGAGAGAGGTGCATAAACACAGGAGATATATTCACCCAGAAGGATCATGGAAAACACAGTAGAATCATAGGCAATAAGGGATAAGGGAACAGAAGGAGAACTGGGGACAAGTTGGCAGGCAGGGCACTACAGCTTGATGTTGACTGTCCACTGGAACTGGGGATCCTTGAAAGACCTATGACTCATTGAAGGCATTGTCAAATATGGATGTGCAATTCTGTGGTTTCTTCAACTGAAATACTTAGCAAAGGCCACCTGTTTTCCCACTATGATGGTGAAAAATATCCTCCAACACAAAAGCACCTCTGTATGTACTCTAGAGTCACTAGGAAGGATGCATTTAGGGAGCTAGCTGGCGCTCTGTCATCTGGCTTGAATACAGAATGATGAGTATAAGATGATGGAATGACTGAGGGCACAGAAACTGAGCGAGGAGAAAGCACTGGAAGTCTCTAGAGCACTCTTTGAGGAAGACAAAAGGCTTAAGAACCTCATGTGAGCTTAAGAATCTGGCCAGGACCAAAGTGACCAGTAAACTTTAAGTGCTTCTACAGTTTCCAAAAAGAGAGTGTTTTAGAAGCACTTTGTTGTTTAATTTGGATTCATATATCAAAAGAAAGAAAGAAAAGAAAAAGAAAGAAAGAAAGAAAGAAGGAAAGAAAGAAAGAAAGAAAGAAAGAAAGAAAGAAAGAAAGAAAGAAAGAAAGAAAGAAGGAAAGAAAGAAGGAAAGAAAGATCCACAACTCTAAATTTTGGTAATACAGGACTGAGAAATGTCTTATTATTGTCCTTTCTCTTTTTGAAGAACATTTGCAGACTATTTTAAATGTTTTCATGTCACTAGTAATATGTAATTAAGTGACACATCAATGTTAAATTAGTCTTTCAATACAATTTAAGGTAATTATATGTAATTAAAGAGAAATAAGAGTTGCTCATATTTTAAGGTGGCAATCATATCATACCATCATTTATGATTCATGTAATCACCATACCCACAGTAACATGAGATCACAATTTGTATTTCTAAGTGAGGATGCTGAGTAAGTGGCATGGTATTCAAGTAATTAAAATTGAAAAAAAAATTCAGCAACATTTTCAACTACAAAGATAATTTTTTGCAACCATATTTGCAGACACTTTCCCATGGGTTTCTTAAATTTCAGCATATCTTGTAAGGTTGGACAATGTGCTTTTGCTCAAGGGATTATATTGCATTTTTCTTTAGTTTTCTTTTCAGGGATGTCTTTATGGTGTGGGAATGAAGTATAGGAACAATCTGTGGGAATGGAGTGTATGAAGTATGGGAATAACCATGGGTACAAACAGTGAGAATTTTTCTTATGGACCTTGCCCTGAAGTTAATCTTGCATCCAAGAAATCAGCCTGCTTAAAGCAATGCAACTAGGTTTCTTCTTCCTTGGTGTGCCTTTGATCTAAACAGCACAGATGACCAATATTGACAAAGAATGTGGAAAGATCCTGATTGATCTTGAGTTCTGCTCCTTGCCTTACTTCCTCAGTGACCTAGTTCTACTCAGGACCCACAACAATGAGTGCATAAGGGAAATATGTTGACAGCATTGAAGACAACACACGTTAAATGTAGTGAATTGCCCACAGAACTGTTGAAAATAGGCGGGCTTCATGGGCCTGCATGTGAACAGAATGTGTATGTCTGTTCTGAATCAGCAGAGCGCAACAAATCATACTCCTAAATTCCTTCCTTTAACAAAAGCATAAAGAATTATTTGGAGTCAAAAGTTCTTGGGCTGGAGAGAAGGCTCAGCGGTTTGGGGCACTTGCCTCCAGTGCCTAAGGCCCTGGTTCCCAGGACCCACATGGACCAGACCCACATGGCTCTAGTGCTTTCTTTTTCTTTCTTTCTTTCTTTCTTTCTTTCTTTCTTTCTTTCTTTCTTTCTTTCTTTCTTTCTTTCTTTCTTTCTTTCTTTCTTTCTTTCTTTCTTTTTCTTTCTTTTTCTTTCTTTCTTTCTCTCTCTCTCTCTTTGCTTGAAAAATGAATAAATAAAATATTTTTAAAGTTCTTTATGATGAGCGTGGTGGCACACACCTTTAATCCCAGCACTAGGAGGATCACAGTGAGTTTGAGGTCATCCTGAGACTAAATAGTGAATTCCAGGTCAGCCTGAACTAAAAACAAGACTCTACCTTGAAAAACAAACCTCAAAAAAAAAAAAATGTTCCTTGCCCCTCACATGTGGCATGTCCTTTGCCCATGTAATACTGATTCTTTAGACATTGAGTGTCTGTCAGAAGTAGCTATAGTCTAGGAAAGATCAGAACAGTGGCGACAGCAGAAGCAGTTGGTGAATCCTTGGTTTATGCAGTTCCAGAGGTTAGTTTTCCTTATTAGAGGCTCTGCTCCAAGAAGCAGCTGGGCCACTGTTGTAGAAATGAAACCAAGAGTGTTTCTATAATTTCATGGCAATGCCCAAATTAGACACTATAGCAAAAATCTTTTTTTAAGGAAGGCAATATATCCTTCCAAAGTAAGAAAAGTTTATAAGAAAGAGAAAAATTAAGATAAAAGAGCATCCTCCCATCTTAATATGGCTTAATATAAAGGAAACCAGATATTATTACTCTACAGAGGTGAATTCTGGGTTCCCTAAACTCTCTCTGAAGCCATTCACATTACCTCCCAAGGAAGGTGGGGACAAGGGAAACCTGTATGTACGTCCAGTCCCATGCTGAACTATGAGAAACAAAGTTCTCCTGTCTTACTCGGGTTTCTTCCGTCTTTCAGAAGCCTATACAGAACTACAGCACACTCAATTATTAATGTCCAATTATAATAAAAACTTAGCCTTTTCATAGATTTTGTTGTCAAATGATCAAGAAAAAAAACTATAATTATTTTTAGATTATATTTTATTTAGGAAAGATCTCTTAACATGATAATGTTACAATGTCTATAGAAAAATATGGCATATCATTTTCGAATAAAACTGGGATGGTCATATTCAGGAGACAAGCATGGTGTTTTGACTCACACCCTTCTGATTCTGTGAGAATGAACTATAAACCTGGTAGGAAGGATATTGCTCTGGTGACACTAGATTTATTTGATTGTAGAACCAATTTGAAAAAATGTCTGGCTGTTTCATCATGTTGGATGGGAGCTATTGGCACATACCATGCAAGGAAAAATAGGTTTTTCTTTGTTCATTACTGCTCCACCACTTCAAGCTACAGACCAACTCCATATTCTCCTGCAAGTGAAGTTCCCATCCACTGAAAGTGTACAGGATGCCTGCTTTCCCCTCATGGTTCTTATGAGATGGATAGAGTGCATATATTAGACATACATACATGTCACTTGACAAAAAAGGTACTTAAAATAGTAATTATCGTCATGAGAGTTCTAATAATCAATGAAAATCATACTACAAAGATTTGACCTCAGTTTTGAATAATTACTCTGTAATCATGTTCATACTTTCATAGGGTAAAAATCGAGATCATGCTTTATATTACAACTGACGATAATTGCTCAGAGTAGATTATGCTAAATTTTCTAGAGATCACTTATACATGCAACAGTTTTCCTACTCAGACAAAAAAGTGTGTTTGTGTGTGTGTGTGTGTGTGTGTGTGTGTGTGTGTGTGTGTGTGTGTGTGATAAGGGCCAATTCATTCTCTCTGAAGCACTTAAGTAACATAACTATAGTAAACTATCCTTCAATTCCAAGCCTGAGTGAGTTACTCCTGTTCTTGAGCCGTGTCCCCTCCATGTTTCAAGAAATGTGACATTATTCATTTTCTCTGTCATCTTTCAAAACACTCCTACATAATTACTTAAGGAAACTTTACAATAAATTATATTAACTTAGAAATTCTGTGACACATTGAGACTCAACAGAAATACATTTCTCTGGTATCCTTTCCAATTCACTTTCCTTTTAGTTTTCAAGTAGCCTATGCTTTACTTGTGTGGTGTGATGTTACCCAATTCTACACAATGTTGCAGTGAGTAATAACATCAAGAAAATGTTTCAATAAAAGTACTAATTAAAAACAAAGAATAGTTCAGGTAAACACAAAATATGAGTGAATGCATTAATCTCCCAGCATATAAAACATACTACTTATTCTAACATGTACAAGATTATAAACATGTGTCTTCCATATAACCCTTTACAGTACAATATGGTAGTGCAGAGGAAAGAGTGAAATCCCTTCATGGAATCAAGGGCAGTGCCTTTAATTTCATTCTTTTTATAATGGGATTGTTTTTCTCATGAGGTTTTGGCAGGCCCTTGAAATTGGTGTCATTTTTGATTAATTCTTTTTGTATTCTGATGACAGCTAATGGAATGATTTGAAAGCTATTTGCTTTATAAAAAAAAGATCCAATATAGCTGCCTTTTGTGCCCATTCTTAAAGCTTTTACTCCTTTCTCTTGAAATAATTAGTAAAAGAGAAGAAAGATTGCTGTAATTACTAAGCATTATAAACTATATCTGGGTGCCTGACATTAACAGTAGCTGTCATTAAATTAGATCACTTGTCTCCTCTTAAGAAAATGTTACTTTTTGATATTTTGATGGTATAATCTGAAAAATATCTTGACAGGATGCTAATTCTGAAAATGGGACATAGAGTCTTAAATATATACATATTTCTCCCTGTGAAGATATCTATAAATTGATTAAAGTTCTGTCTTCAAATCCTTAGATTGGCACTATGAAAGTTGATCAAAGTTCTTAATTATTTCATAAGAACTATCAGAGTTTAAGCACCACATTTGAAGTCATTCTTTTACTTGTAATCAAATGACATACTTTGGGGGCAAGGTTTTGAGTAAAAAAAGTTTTAATATACACAATATTTGTACTTGTTTCTTATTCTCTGCTTAACATTTGGTCTGCAACATCAACTTCATTTCTCCCTTGTTTATTGATGTTATAGCAATCTATATCTATATCTATATTTATCTATGAATTTTATTGGTTATATTGTGATTTTCTTTTCACAATAATGGACTCCACCGATCAAAGTATAAATCTTGGAGCTGGGAAATGGCTCAGCTGTTAAGAGTACTTGCTGCCCAAGCATGAATGCCTGAGAGGGTCCAAAACCACCTGAATTAGTCTCCAGGACATCTATAAATGGCTGGATATGACAACACATATTTATAACCTCAGCTCAGAGAATGGAGAATGGCTGGGGCTCGCTGACTGGAAAAAAATTGCAAGATGACAGCTATGGGTTTTGTGAGAAACTCAGTTTCCAGGAAACAGACTGATGAGCCATAAGAGGCGGGCACCTAGTGTTCTCTTCTGGCATCTGAACACCTAAGGTCAGAGCATGCACATTTGCACACACACGTGCAAACACTATATACACAGCACATCAGACACAACACATATTCTATACACACACAAAGAAAAAAATTTTAAATGTGAAAAAATTGTCATATGCAAGCATCAAAAATACTTAAGACACAAAAACAAAAACAGTATAAATAATAAAATTTCAAAGTATTATGAACAGAAATCTAGACCAGTATCCCCAACATGAAGGTGTTTCATCATCAAATAATAATCAGAAAGAACCAAGGCCTTAAATTTTCTTAATTAAACATTTTTGTTGTAGAAAGAAAATATACAAGCCATACCAGCATAAATATTTTTAATATGCTAGATAATTAAATGGTCTTTAACAGGAAAATTTATGGTCATCTTAAATTTCCATGCTGCAGAGTACATAACTGTGGTAACTGTGAAAAAACAACAATAAAAATGTTTGAAATTAATAGCACCCAAAGTTATCCTAGGAACCTCATAATTTTCTCCACCATGAAAAAACAGTTGATTATATTAAGTGTGATAAATGAAATGTAAATTAAATTTTTAATAAGGTGCTTGTTAGTCCATTTGTTCACAGCTAACTTGAACTCAGTTAAATTAGTTCTGTATTATAAGCACTAAAGATATGATTTCTTCTAAATCTCAAGGGCAAACTAGTGTTAGAGGATGCCTATCCCAAGATAGCTCCTTCAAGTGTTATTAAAAGTATTCACTTGGGGGCTGGAGAGATGGTTCAGCAGTTATGGTACTTGCCTCCAGTGTCTAAGGCTATGGGTTTAATTCCCCAGTACCCACATATGCCAGACCCACAAGGTGGTGGCCCTGGTGCACTCTCTCTCTCTCTCTCTCTCTCTCTCTCTCTCTCTCTCTCTCTCTCTCTCTCTCCTCTCTTTTTGAAAATGAATAAATAAAATGTTTTTTAAAAAGTATTCACTAGACACTTTTTTCTCTGATGCATTTCATTTAGGAAATCAATTCAGAGTTGGTAAAGATAGCAAAAGTCCTCTAGGACCAATCACACCACATATAATACAGATACAAAGACCTAAATATAACCACATGTAAATTTTATGGGATATTTATCTTGGACCTTGACATTTTATCTATAAGAATTGTAGAAAAGTGTTACCAATAATTGCTAAATATCTCGTGGTTACGGAGCCTTAGGATTTCTCCTGTATGGAGTAGAAAATGATTAGTTTTTGTTAAGTGATCTGTTTAATCTGCAGGACAATGTTTCTCAACTCTGTACCTTACAGGTCATCTAATTAAAACAATGCGCCAGTATACGTCCAACACATCTAGCATAAATACAATTATCAATTTCAGATTAACTTTTAAAAATCATCCTTCATAATTTAAAATCAAAATTAAATGCTCTTTGCTTTTCAGAATAATGATGTTCCATGCAGTGTGTGTGTGTGTGTGTGTGTGTGTGTGACAGGCTTTACTAGTCTGTTTGCACCATCACTGAGAACTTGAAGCATAAGGAAAATATAACCAATTGGTTTCTTACAATTTTATCTCTACTGGGTTAGAAAAGCCTAAGTTACTATTTTAGGTGGTCTAAAATAAGTTGCATATGACCACTGCTCTCAGGAAACTCTCCATATTCAAATCAAGCTTGAGGATTTTAAACAATATGAAGCTAATATTGTGCTTACTCATGACAGGCCACTTCAACAATTAATCTACCTGTACTCCAGAAAAGATGAGTAGTTTCTAGTATTCTTTCTAAGAATTACTTCTAGTAAGAGTGCTTGCAGTTTTATAATATGAATTTTTTAATAATAGGAAAACAATGACACCACTGAGTGCTACTAAGGAACTAGCACTTGCCACACCGAAAAGCAGCTCTTGAATATAGACTATCCAATGGAATTTCTTTTAAAAATTGAGCAAAATTGAAGGGTTTGTACTTTACTTCACAATGCATTATAATGTTAAAATTTTCAAAACAAAGGAGTGACAGAATAAGGACAGACATGCAGGTACAGAATAGAAGTATAAGTAAGAAACAAGCCCATCTCTCTGTGGTCATTTATTTGTCAACATGAATGTTAAGATAATGCAATTTGATTGGAATAATATTTTTAGCAAGAAGTGTTTTAATCGCAGTATATCCATGTGCACAAGAATGCAATTGGACCCTTATCTTGTATTATATAATAAAATTAACTCAAAATGGATCATGGGGTTAAATGTAAGAGCTCTATCTGTAAAATCCTTAGAAGAAATCATCATGCAAATATTTGTGGCCTTACGTAAGGCAATGGGTTCTTAGAAATAAGACTCAAAGCACAATAGACTTAATGAAATAGACAAAACTTGGACTTTATCAAAATTTATTTCTTGTCCATAATACAGGATAGCATCAAGAAAAAAACTCTACAGGATGATAAAATATTTTAAAATCAAAACAAGTAAATAATTTAAGTCTAGAATACAAAAAAGAACCCTTCCAACAAGTCTCCATTGAAGATATATAAATGGTCAATGAGATGAATAAATAAATTTAAACATAGTCAAAAACTACTGTTGAAGATGCAAAAATATTTTTTACTCATCACTGGTTAAATTATGAAATGATACAGATTACTTGGAACAAAGTAAGACCATTTCTCAAAAATAAAGTATTCCATGACCCAGAAACCTACAAGTCTTATTTCTTGTTATAAATCCAAAAGAGATAGAAACATATATCCCCATGAAAATGTGTAAACAATTATTAAGAATAGTGTTATCCATAGTAAAAATGTAGAAATAACTTAATTATTTAATTACTAATGAACAAATAATCAAAATGTGTTATATTAATACTAAAAATATTATTAAACTATAAAAAGCCATAAATTACTGACAAATATTACAAGATGGGTGAACTTCAAGAACATAGTCTACTAAATGAAAGAAGCCATTTAAAATTACCACATTTTGCATGATTCATTTACAGGTAGTGTCTAACCAATAGAAATAGAACTCTATTGTGGTTTCCGAGAGACTGAGAGATGAAGAGAATGATAGATATTTGCTAATGGAAATAAAATTTCTTATGGGAATGATGAAATGTTCAAAAAGAAATTAGTGATGATAGTTTCTCAACTCTGTTAGTAGACTAAAAATTAGTGGATGGTATTCAAGGTTGAGAGTTCATATTTTATCAGGCATATAAAAAGAATGAAGATGTGTTCAAATAACACAAGACTTATCTTTAAGGTATGCTCAGTTTGGGGGAGAGATTCAACCAAAATATAGTGACAATCAGAAAGAAATATCTATTTAGAAAAAAAAATAATGACTCAATGCCACTAAGCAGGGAGGTCATTAGCAGCTTCAATGTATACATGACATGGAATAAAAACAGTCGCATGTTTTTTCCAGATTATATTGCCAAGTATGCATAAGAATGATAACATGAAAACAATGCAGTCTTACTCAGACAACAGCTTTATCAGGAACACCTTTCTTTTTTAAAAAAAATCTTATTTTTTATTACTATCCATAATTAGATACACTTAATAAGGGAATAATGTGTTGATGTCTCCCATTTCCCTATTTCCCTCTTCCCTGTCCCCAGTCAGTTGGATTTCTTCCTCCGTGGGCAGTCTGGATCAGTCCATGGGGTATGGGGTTGTGAATAGCCTAGGAGTCAACCCAGTTCCACCCCCCTTTGCATGTTGTTACTGAGGTGGGCAATGTCTCTGGATATTCTCCCCCACCATGTCTCTTACAATCTTTCTGCAACCTTTCTGCTCAGAGGAACACCTTTCTTTAGAAGTTATCCGGTGTGATAAAAATGACTTCCAAGTAATCATGTAGAAACATGCTGTCAAAGAGGACTAACAAAAATGAGAAAAGAATGGAGATTTTAAAAGTTTAGTAACTCTTAGGAAAGAAAGCATAAATACTTGGAAACAATATTGCAATGTGTGATAGCAAAATGTACTTTCTAAGCAATCTCTATAGAGGCAACAATTTATAATGTAAGTTCTATGCTCTGAAATTCAAACCTCCAACCCCTTTCATTTTATGGAAAACATATCCTATTCTCCATCTTTGTCATATCAAGACTCAAGGAGCCAATAAAAATAAACCATTCCCAAACACTTCTTGATCATTAAAAGATATTTGGGTATCTATACCATCTCCACTCAGGTCTATAAGGGTTAATAAATAAGGCATCAACATTACCTGCTTATCATTGAATTGAAAACTTTTCACAAAGAATCCACATTTGAATGCTTAGAAGAAAGGCTATTTGTTTTTGCTATGTTATTAAGGTGTGAGATAGGAGAAATGAAATAAGACCATTTTGGAATATGTGATTTTCATGAGTAAAGTGCCCCTTGGAGAAATAGAGATACACACAGGGCCTGGGTCTAGATTAGAACTTGAGTTCTTTGTGTTCAAACCACTGGGATGTGCTCCTGTAATATATTCACTGCCAAGAGATACATTACTGAGCAAATGATGGAATCTATCATACACGGAAAAATTGACTTCCCATCAACTGGAAATATGAAAAGAAAAACTGTAATGAGAAGCACTGTCAAAGTGTGAAGTAGTATAAAATATATTCAGCATTCACATATAAAAGAGAGAGAAGCACCTGCCCACTGTAGGCACTTAACTGTAAATGAACAATGGGTGGAAGGGTGATAGGGCCTCCAGCTGGATGGCAACATCCACATTTACCTTGTGCTGTATGTGTTGCCTATTTTTAACTTTAGTAAGCCTTGAAAAAGTGGTTTCTATGAAGGTGTAGAAACGTCTTCGTCAAAAGGCAGTAATTACAATATAGCCTGAGTCAAAAAGTCACATGCTGTTCGACTTCCAATCCTGGCTAAATCCAGTATTACAACCACAAAAGAAAAAAATAGAATTTAAGTATTTACACATATGTATGAGTTTTGTATTTACAGGTCAGAGCATTCTTTTGTTTTAAACCAAAAAAACAGAAATCTTTGAACTATTCTCACAGAAATAAAGATAAAATTTTTCTTTATCCAACTTTACACATTGAAATATAAATATAATATTATTAACTGAATAAATATTTACGCATGCCACAGACAACAAATTCATGGTGAGTAAAACCAATACATACTTCAATTGACCACATCTATATTCCTGTGGTCACATCAAATGTCTTTAAGAAAAGCATAGGAATTTGGAAAATTACTTTATTATCTAGTTTGGCATATCTACTTAATAGATGAATTATCTAATATTTTTATTGATTTGTAAGCCTGCATGCAAATCTGAAATACTCACAGACTACATCCTTGTGTGTATTAGTGTCTCTAACCAGGGAAGGAAATGACTTATTGTTCTGAATTACATATAGTCAGATTTCCCAGTTTTATTTATTTATTCATTTATTTTCTTCAGACAATATCTTGCTATGTTGGCCCAGATGGCTTTTGAGTTGTTATTTTTTAAAAACATTCTCACCTAGAACCCTACCTTTTTCTTTAAATGTACCCATATTAGGGATTGTAAAATTGTTCATTTTCTAAAACCTCACATAACACATAACAGAAAGAGCAAAAGAGAATTTGTGATATATTAGATAAAGCCCACAGAAGGGATCTTATAATATTCAAATATCCTAGAACATTTGCCGAAATAAGTAACTATAGAGAGACAGGCATGCATTTCTACCTACGAAAACATCTTAAATTAAAGAAGCAGTGGAAGTAAAGTTTCTGAGGGCTCAGAAACAAGTTGGAGCAAGTTTCCAATGAGTAAAATTTCACCAAAAGAGTATAAATAATTTTAAATATCTAATTATTACTCTTTTCCTGAAATGGTGAGTTTTATGTTGATAGAAACTCTCATTAAAATACATGTAAAGTGTTTGTTAGGGTTGAAAAGATCGTCTCTTTAAAAGTTGAAGTGATGTAAGAACTATCAATATGTCTTAAAATTATGACTCTTGAGACAGGTATAAAGACAAAAAAGATTTCTTATCTGGTTTCCCTTTCTCTTTTCCTTTGGATTAATGAAAATTGAGTAAGTGTCTTTGATAACCCAAAAGATATTGGAAATGGTTAAAACACATTTGAAGTGTCTTAACATCTGAAAAAATAAATAACAGCGTTAATGAAGGTATGCAGTAGTTGAAATTTTCATGTACTATTAATGAAAACTAAAAATGTATATAAAGAAATCCCAGAATTGTGTATGACCTTATTTTTTAGACTGATGATTAATTCCAAAGACTCTTGTTACGTTTGCCCTACCACTGGGCAACACTCCCAGCTGCAATCTATGAAAGCATTTCTTTGGCTGAAAATCACATTTCAGAGAATTAACTTCTAAAGAGATACCAAACAAGTTTATTTCAAAGTTACACACAGGAAATCTAGTCTAATTTACAATGGCTAAATACTTTCAGTAGCTTAGTAGTTGCATAATTAAATGAATAATAGTACATAAAACATTGGCACCCATGGAAATTGATGATGTGGAACCATAGTCATTTACACAAAAGACGATACAATCCATCTGTATAAATCTAAATATCTTTTTCTATGAGTAAATGTTCATCAATATATATCTATATATCTATATCTATCTACATATATAGATAGATATATGTACCAATATACCAAGAGAAACATTTAGACTCACAGTTAACATGGATACTGCTATTTCTTGTTTTCTTTACTTTTGTCTATTTTGTTTCACTTGTTAAAAGGATATTTATGAATTTTAGTGAATATTCTTTAAAAGTTATTCTGATCTATCTTAGACAATAAAGAACTAGTGAAACACAGAGTAAAGAATTGAAATCATAACCAATGAACCACAGTCAGCACACAAGATTAATATCTGAAAGTCAATTATATCTCTATACCTGAGTTGCTACTCTATGCCATGACCCACTCTATATACTCAATTCCAAGGTATATAAACTATATAGTGCCCATATCTTCAAAGAATTTCTATGAAGGCTTCATTTTTATATAGTCTTGATAATGTTCTATAAATTTTCTTCTATAAGTAGTTTTAAATGATTTATTTTTTACCTATTTCTAGCATTGTCATATGATAAGGCATCCAAGCTTTAAAATTGTGAATAACATGAGTAAATGTCTGGTAAAAAGATGGTATTTTGATAAAGCACTTATATTTTAAACAATAGAAAGCATAATTGAATACTAAAGCCTAATGTTTTTCAATAATTCATAGTTTGAAGAAAGATTAATTCCAAAGGAAGTTACTTATCTTCCTAATTTAAAGAAACTTACATATCTTTCTAATATAGAATGTTAAATTATTATTCAAATAAACTAGTCCAAGAAGTAAAAATCTTCCTTACTAAAAGAGAAATAATTGCATTTGCTACCTAACTTTCCAGTAATCATTCCTCATATATGAGTTGAATCATATTTCTTTTCAAAACTGAGTCTTTTAAAAATAAATCTAATCTTCAAATAAAAAGTACAGTGAGAAAGAGCACTTACCTTCCTTCCCTTGAAAATACTACAGTATGCTACCTCATTAAAATAGCTATGCACAACGAGCATGTGGTGGGTAAAGAAGAAATAAAAAGTCTTGTCAACCCCAGGGTTAGCAGATTTGTAAGTGACGTAGTTTAGAAGTAGAGGATTATTGAGTGCCCTGGAAGGCAAAAGGAAGGCCATCAGAAATAAAACCTCCCTGTTAAACATTAAGCAAATTCCCAACTTGGCAAACACATTCACAATCAAGCAAGTTTCCAAATGTGCAAGACTAAAAATCAAAGCCCACCACAGAAAAATTTGTAAACACTTATTCAAACATTGAGTATATGACACATAATATTACTTAAGTCCCCAAAGATTTGTTTTAATATACTTTCCTTTATTAGTGCTTGTAAATATGGAGGAAAGTAATGTGCTTTTATATTGTTTTTGGAATTATTCCCAATTATTACATAGTGGGTTTCCTTGTGTGCTCCAGAAACTATCCTTAAAGTAAATGTATCCTGAAATTATTATTCTAGAAATTATGCCTACATGAGTTCTTGACGCTCTGAAAAATATTCAAAGTATTTTATACAGATGGATCATAAAGATTAGCTGACATTACTATAACATTAAAATATAAAGACTACTCACCACTCATTTCACCAATAAAATCATAAAATATAAGTAACAGAAAACATAAAAATGAACCTATATTCCTACTATTTTCTTACAAAAAATTGATGTGACATGTATAAGAAGTTGAATGATGCCATTGTCCTGTTCATACATATTTTATATTTTTGTTATTAATAAGATTTTAATACCTTTAAGTTCATAAGAACTTTTTAGTATCCTAGAAATCTCATGTTACTGCAAAGTAGTACATCAAATGATTCCAATGTTCCATTCTGTGGACTATCACATAGTCATTACAAGAAACAAATTACTAATATAAGATGAATCACAAAACTATTATGATGAACAAAATAGCTATATACAAAAGAGTATATATCCTGTTTTTACTTACATGAAGATCTAGTAGGAAAAAACCATCTCTATTGATATAAATAAGTGCTTTCCTGGGGTACAAATCGGACTGGAAAGTAGCTAGAATGTGTTTGGTAGGAGGAAGGTATCGGGAGATAGACATATTCAATATCTTCATTCTGGCATGAATGGTTCAATGGTAGAATCACACTGGTTTGTGCATGTTGTACATATATTTGCTAAACACATAGTAAACTCTAAGCCCAAATGGAGTGAATTTTTGTTATACAAGTTAAGCCGTAAAAAGTGGATTTTAAAATTTATCACAGGAACAAATAGAAAAGTAACAGGAATATGCCTAAAGTTGAACTGTCATTGTGCTCTATAATGACGTTTGATGCATGAGTATGCATGTAATGGATTTGTTATAAGAAGCTAAACAAGGCTACCTCAATGTCTCAGATTTTTATTGATTGGGGTTAAGATGTTGAGATTCAGGGAATCAGGAAATTATTTAAAAATAAGCATTGTTCATGCTGATAAATGTTTATTATTTCAGATTCAAGAAACTAACAATATAATATCTCCATATATATGTTATGTGTACAATTCAAATCCAATCATAAGAACTTAACACCATGGAGTAAATCTAAAGCCTACACTGACATTCTGTTAAAAAGAGAGTTGCTTAAAATAATTATTTGAATCTTATCAAACATATCATGCAAGCTTGTCTAAAAGGATGAAATTGGTTAAATTAATATTTTTAATTATGTGCTTAAACTGAAAATACTTTACCATTGAATATTTCAATTATTCAAATAGAATTATGCACAAAAAAATTTTAGATTGAACCTAACAATCCCCATGTAATGATAGAACCCTTTCCATATTTAATCTACTTATAAAATAGAAAATTAAAGGAAAAAAGTGGCCGTGATTGTGAAGGGGCAGGTAGTCTAAAGGAGAATAAAAGGCACACAAATATCCAATTGATGGGTTTTAAGCCTTCTCCAACATGTGTATTGAATAGCTTTCTTAAAGTAATTTTCCCCTTAGGTCTAGATGGAATTCTGGGCAATTTCATAATTTCTCCATTCATCTTTAGATACATAAAAGTTAACAATCTGATGCATACATGAGTTCTGAAATAGCCAATTGTGAAATTTGATACTCAGAATTAGAGAGCTTACCCTGGGGCAAACTAGCAATAATTTCAACAAGATAAGCAACCAAATCCACAGTGAGACCAGTTGCATGAGAATATTTCTCAATGTTCCTTTTTTACATCAAACAAGCACTCTGGGCATAGAATAACAAAAAAATGATAATATTCCACATATATCCCACAAAGATAATGTTGTCCCTATACTTCCCAAAGGGTTGTATATGTGACATTCTTCATGGAGGAATGCCTCAAAAATCCATGGAATCCAGGTTTGTTTATAAGTAAACTCTGTAAACTGCATTTCTTCTTCCTAGTGACATTTCAAGAAATCCCTGTAGCTTTGGATCTTAGATAATTAACAGACCACACTGCACTTTTTTAAGAGTAATGGTGTTGTTTTGGTTGTTAAAATGGCCTCCAAAGTAATAATCAAATTCAAAATTGGATAATTGACATTTTCCCTCAATGGCTTTGTGGGACCTCAGATTGGAACGGTGCCAGAGTGACAGAGTCAGAAGCCTCACCTCCAACTTATAAAAACTAAAACTTCCAGGCTAAGGCCAGAGAGAGTGAAAGGCAAATTATGCAGGCTTATATGGCTGACAGAAACCATAATCATGCCAGAGTGATACACTTTGAAATTCTAGGGTGGTGTGAATGTAAAATGTCTCCCACAGACTCATGTCTTTGAATATGTAAGCTCCAGTTGGTAGCTCTATTGGAAGATTGGAAGAGGGCCTTGAAGTGTTCCAGCTCAGCCCTTCTGGCTGTTCTCTCACTCTCTTCTCACTCTCTATATCCTCTCTACTCATGTCACGTGACTCAGGCTTCTTGCTTCTGCCATGCTTTCCTCAACAAGATGGACCTCCCCTCTGTGATGGTTAGGTTTTTTTTGTCAACTTGATCTTTTTAATTTTCTTGGCTAGGTCTCTGAGGATGTTCACAGGAAGGCAGCCTCTCTAGTAGGGGGCAGGATGTAAGGAAGCTCAAAGGAGCTAGAAGTAAACATCCTTTCCAATGTGGGCAGTGCAAGAAGGAAATTCCAGAGACTTGGGAAGCCATTAAGTCTGGGGAAGGCCTAAGCCTATACAAAGGGTAAGAGATTATCTCCTTGGCCCTCCTGCCTGTTTGCGATTGTGTGTGTGGTGTAGGTGATGGGTTTTTCTCTCTGCTTGGACCTGTGAAAGAGGGCCAGCCTCTTTCACTATTATAGAACTTTCCCTCAATCTGTAGTTTCAATAAATACTTTCCTCCCCAAAACAGTGCCTGGTTTGAAGATTCATCCCAGCGACATGTGGCTGACTACGAAATCCTTTAAAGTGTAAGATGAAAAGGAATCCTTTTCATCTTTAAGTTACTTCCACTAAGTATTTTGTCCCAGCAAAGAGAAAGTAGCTGACACAGGTTTCATTTATGGAAAATGTCACTCTTCATATTGGAGGGTTAAGTGTTACCATTTCTCAGAGATGAATTCTGAGATTCTCTAAATGCAAATTTTGTTACGTAGACAGTGACTTTGCTCCTGGCAACTTGCACTTCAGAGTCTGGGCCTCTGTTGGTTTCATCTTTCCGGTGACTTTGTCCTTCCAGTTGACCTTGGGGAATGAAATCTGACTCAAAGCATCCCCTCCCCAACATCTCTTACCCATAGGTCTGTTTGACTCTGGTTTATATGACTCACAGACTTTCTACAATTATAATGGTACAGTTTTCTTTCAAAGCAGCATTCACTGCCTCTGTCTTTTACCAAAACAGTGGTTGTAGATATAGTTTCTTGCCTTTAAAATTCCCTTATCAAAAATCAGATATAAGCTCCCTAAAGATCAGGGAAACAATTTTCACTGAGCACTGGAGACGGTATCTGTACTAGTCCCCTTCCGAATAGCAAGATAATTCTTTCTGAATTTTGTTTGGCAATCCTTTCACACCTGCCCAGTCGACAAGAAGTGGTTTATTATTAAGACTTGAAAAACCGTTTTCCCAAGTCACTAGCTTATCCAAGATAGATGTGAATATGAAGGAATTTGGCAAAAGCTGTAAACTTCTTACACTCTGGAGGTTTGGCTGGCAAGGACAGTGAATGAGCTGCAAGAGAGCACACCAAGTGCATGTGTACATGTGCACTTACTTTTAACACGTGGTTATGCTATTAAGCAAAATAAATAGCGTTGAGTGTCAAAAGAAAGAAGAAATTAAGCACAAGGGGACATAAATAAAGAAGAAATCATTTCTTTCTAAGTGCAACAGTCTGGGAGCATACACTAAGCAGCAGTTCATCCTACATTTCAGACTCTTCAGTTCAATATGGCTCTTAATTTTGAACTAAAAAATCATTTTTAACACTCAGTACTTCTACTTCTATTATTGCAAACCACATAAAACAAGTTCATGGTGCAACCATATGATAGCCTTCCATAGTTCTAATGGAGTAACAATTCTTGAGCTAATACCCCCCAAAATCCAGTCATTTCTTGAAGATTGTGTTTTCAGTATTTCAACATATTGAGTGCTCACCTCTAAATCCAACATGTTCTGTGTTCTTGTAAAAGATCTTCAAAATATTGCATCAAGAATGGAAAAAAAATTTGAACTGAAAGAATTAATCTAAATACTATATTTCTAAAAATTTAATAAAGCATATATTGTCTCTGATATATAATATAGATATACAGTTTTCTTTTTTGAGTTTTCAGTTAAATAATATGCCTTAATATAAGCTTTCAAAATAAGAAGTTAAAGAATTGAGGACCATGAGCTATTACTACGTATAATTTACTAAGTCCTATTATAATGTAACAACATTATACTCAAGAGATTGTGTAGTGCTTTAAAAAAGAAAAAAAAGTTTAATGATTTGTAGCATAAAAACTGGATCAGAAAAGATGTGAAGTTGATCTAGATGAAAGAACATTAAGGTTTCTATTACATCAAACAAAACATTATGTATCATTTATAAATGAGTTAATATAGACAATCTGAATACAGCATTCCTCAAACCTTCCCTTATGAAACATATTTTTGCTAATTGTGGTGCACACACCTGTGATCCATGCACACAGAAGGCTGACGAGGGAGTGTCGTCAAGAGTTTGATGATATAGTCAATACTAGGCCAGACAGCACTACAGAATTCTTAAACTTTATCTCTAAACAACTACAAAAATTAAACAAACAACAACAAAAGCAGCTCAGGACCCGCCACATTAGCAGGGAAATACTGGAAATACTATCACCCAGCAGAACTGGCTTTCTACTATCCAGGCCTGCAGCACCAGCAGGTGGTTCACAGTGGTCTGGATTTAGCACACACAAATGGCCTGGCAGGGCATAACATTGGACATTGAAGCCACAACAAGTACTGTGAGTAGGCAGCCAGCACACTAGTGCAGAATTTCTAGTGCATAGAACTTCCTTCCTTCCTTCCCGTCCAGTGGCTATAGCACAACAGCATACAGGGTCCAGGGGCTGAGCACACACAAAAGGCCAGGTAGCAGGTGGGTAAAATTGGGCTAAATTCAGGTGACCCCCCTCCAAACACCATGAGTATGTGGTCAGGTATTTGCTGTGAGTAGCAAGCCACCACACTAACAAGGAACCCTCATCCTGCAGTCTGGAAATCCAAGAACCCTTGACCTTCCCAGTGCCTAGCACTGGCCCTGAAACACACAAGGTCCCAGGTTTGCAAATTCCTAGGCAGTGAGCTGCATTGGGAGAACAGGGCTCAGCTCTCACACAGAGTAGGCCAGGCATTGCAGGGTCATACCCAGAGACACCCGGAGCCTATGCACACCAGGAGGACTCTGCTCAGAATCAAATGTGCGTGGTTAGCCCAAATAGGTAGACAGTCTACCCTCACACACTGTCCTTGACCAAAGCTTTCCAGGCCACAGAACATAGGTACTACAAAAGGTACTGTGCTATTAAAACAAGAGAACTTTCTTGAGATGGGTAAGCCCCACGCAAAACATCACAACGGATCCCCACCTAGAATGACTTGTTCCAAAAGGGAAACCAATGAAATCATAGCTGAAACTCCAAAGATTCCCATAATGAAAATATGGTAAACATATTGAACAAATGTAATGAGGCCTTGAATAAGCAGCTGGATGAAAAATCTTCAGGAATGTAAAATAGAATTTAAAGCATAGCTAATTGAAGAAAACCAACAAAAAGAGCAGAAAGCATGGATGAAGGAAAATACCAACATAGCAACAACAACAAAAGATATTCATTAGAAGCCTGAAAGAAATGGAAGAGAATCAGCAGAAAGCTCTTAATAAAACCTCAATATAATTGAAGCGAATCAAAGATAACTTAAAAGATGGATATTTGAGATAAAGAAAAATCATAGAAAATGAACTCAATGGCCAAAGAAATAAACTCGAGGACATGATCAAATGCAAGAATGAAACACAAGAGACAAGAAGAAACTCAAATCAAGCAATGAGAATGGAATTCAATAAAGAGATGGATCTCATAAGGAAAAACAAAATAGTAAATAGAAATGAAATATCTCTATTTAAGCATTTTTATTTTTCTTTATTTGCAAGGAGAGATAGAGAGAGAGATAGAGAGAGAGATAGAGAGATAGAGATAGAGAGAGAGAGAGAGAGAGAATGGGCATGCCAGGGCCTACAGCCACTGTAAAGTGCCATTTTGTGCATCTGGGTTTACATGGGTTCTGGAGAATCAAGCTCAGGTCCTTAGGCATTGTAGGCAAGGGTCTCAACTGCTAAGTTATATCTCCAGCTCTGAAATATCTCTTTTAAAAGGTTGCCAGAAAGTCTCACAAACAGAATAGAGCTTGTAAAAAAACATCAGAGCTTTAAGATAAGACAGAGGAGATGGACTCAGAGTCCAAAAAATCATGACAAGTTAAGAAAATATGAAGTGCAAACAGAATATGAGGAAAATGTTGGACACATTCCAAAAAAAAAGCATCTGGATCATGGGCATACCAGAAGTGGAAAACATATAAGCCAAAGATATAAAGAATATCCTCAACAAAATTACTGAAGAAAATTTTCCTAACCTCACCTGATAGAGAGACCCGTTCAGGTACAGGAGGCTCAGGGAATACCAAGCAGACAGTATAAGAGAAAAAAAAAAACTCTGTAATTTACATTATAGTTAAAACTCTAAACACTGAAAGCAAGGAGATAGCACTAAAAGCTACAAAAGAAAACCAGCATGTTGCATACAAAGTAAAGCCAATCAGAATACCTCTAATTTTTCAGTGGAAAAATTTAAAAGGAAGAAGGAAAGGAGTATTTCAAAATCTTAAAAACCATGACTTCCAACCCTAACTACTATACTCAGCAAAATTACCCTCATAACAAATGGTGAAAGGAGAACATTCCATGATAGAAGGAAGCTTTATGGATCTATAAGAACAAAGCCAATTGTAGAGAGACTACAAAAGGTAATGCTCCACACAGATGGACAAACATACTCAAGAGGCCAAAGAGGAAAAAAGTAACAACCAAATCTAGAACAAACATGAAAACATACAAAGATTAAGAAAACACGATACTCCAAAACTCCTCCAACCTGATAGGCATTAACTCGAACCTCACTATCTAAATATTAGGAATCAACTCCCCAATCAAAAGACACAGGTTAACAAGTTACATCAGAATGGAGCCTTCCAAGTGCTGTCTACAAAAAACTCACCTTACTTAATAGGCACCTCCTTACAGTGTAAAGTTGAAAAACAATTTTCCAAGACAATGGAAAAAAGAAATAAGGAGGTATAGCTATAATACTATCTGATAAAATTGTCTTTAAACCAAATTTTTTTAAAAAATAAAGAAGGCCGCATCTTGCTTATTAATGAACAAACCAATAATACAACATAATAATAATAATAATAATAATAAACTTATATGCAACAAACATAGGCACACTTATAAGTAAAATCTACTAGGTAATAAACCAGAAAAAAATAAATAATAGTAGCAGAATTTGATAGTTCACTATCATCAATAGACAGGCAAACCAAGCACAAAATGAACTCAGAAATGACAGAGCTAAACAACACCAAAGATCAATTGAACTTAATAGACAGAACATTTTGCCCAAACTCCACATTATACACATTCTTCTCAGCAGGTCATGAAATCTTTCCTAAAATAGGTCATATATTAAAGAATAAAGCATGTGTACACAAATTCAGAAAAAAATTGTCATGACTCTTTGCATTATATCTGACCAAGAAGTAATAAAATTAGAAATAAAAAAGAGAAAAAAAAATGAACAACATACCAACTACTGAAAACTAAATAACTCGCTATTAAACAATCAATGGGTCTATGAAGAAATCAAAAATGAAATTTATTTTGAGAAATGATGATAATGAAAACTTACAGGACACAATGTAGGCAATCCTATGAGAGAACTTTATAGAACTAAATGCCTCCATTACAAATAGAGCTCAATTTTATGATTTAACAATCCAACTGCAGTCTTGAAAAAACAAAACCAATCCAAATCCCAAAATACTGACAAAAAGAAATCATCAAGATGAAATCATAAAACAATAATTAGGAAATTAAGAAAACTATTTTTAAAATTGATGAATAAGGAGCTTGCTTCTTCAAAAAAAATTAAGATTGATAAACCACTAGCCAAAATGATTAAGAGAAAAAAAAAGTCAAATCAACAAGATTAGAAATTCAAATGGAGATGTTATAACAGATGCCAGTGAAATTGGGAGAATCATTGTGACAAATTTCAAAACTTTATATACTTCACACCAATAGAAAATCTGGAAAAAAATGAATCAATTCATTGACTCATATCATCTATCAAAATTAAACCAAGAATATATTAATCACTTATATAAGGCTATGAGAGAGACATGGGTGTGGGAGAAAGGGAGCCAATCAGTAGAGTGTGGACAGTCCTCTCTGGGGCACAGCACAGCACAGCACCCTGGCGGGGAAGGGGGAACCCAGCCCCATGTGCTCCTTGCAGGCACAGCACTGCCCCCTAGAGGGAAGGGTGGAACCCAGTCACCTCAGCTCCAGGCTAGTCAAGAACGCCTGTTCTTTTCTGCTCTGCAGCTTCTGGGAAAACAAAGTAGTAAAGCACCTGCAGCTCCACAAGTGGGGAGTATTCAGGTGCAGGGTGCTCCAGTCTGGTGGTGAGCACTGAGTTCATTTGGGCCTAGAGCTCCAGGGAACACAAAGGGGAATAGCACCTACAACTCCCCAGGTGGGGAGGAGGCTGGTGTGGTGGCTCACAGACTGAGCATTCAGGTGAAGAGTGCTGAGCAGTAGCAAGACACAGTGGTGACCACAGTCAAAGAAGATCTATGAACCTCATAATATATTGCATACCAGAAACTAGCACAGAACAGCTGGCACACCCATAACCTCTGCAACTTATGCATCTGTGGTTGCAATGCTGTCCAAACATTACTAGTACATAGAACAGAATATGCCCCCACGTTTGCAAAGAAAACTTGTATTGGAAACCAAATCAAAAACATTAGATGCTTATCCAGAAATTGGTAGAAATCAACATTAAAAAAAAAAACAACCACAGCAATTCAAGCTGTGACTCCCCAACCTAGGATCTCTAGTCCCACAATGTAAGATGCCAGAGAGAATGCAGAAGAGATAACAAAAACACATTATCAAAATGAGAATAAATTAACGTCTGGTCATAACCGTGATGAGATCATGGCCAGGATGATGACTGAAATGGAAATTTTCCAAAAAGATGTAAATTAGATAAAACTAAACAATACAAGCAAAGACATCAGGCTGAGGCAAATGGAGAAAAATCAGACTGACATCAAAAACACATTAAGCAATTTAAAGGTGAATCAGCTACAGGAGGAGCTAGAAAATCAGCCGATTACCTTTGATGAGGACTTAACAAAACTCAAGAATGAATTCCAGGAGACATTATCAAAAACAAAAGTAGATTTTAAATTGGAACTCAACAGAGAAATGGAGTCCATGAACAAAACTATAGCAGAAACCAAAAATCAAACAGAGGATTTAAAAGCCTCCTTTGAATCCCTCAGTCCCAGAGTTGATAACTTGGAGGACAGATCCACAGACCTCGAAGACAAGACAGAATAAATAAATTGGGATTCCATAGAATTTCAATAAATTCAAAAAATCATGTGAACAAAATATGAGGGATGTGTGGGGTACCCTAAAGAGACCAAATCTCAGTATCATTGGCATCCCAGAGGAGGAAGAAATGCAGGTTAAAGGCACAGAAAATATTTTCAACAAAATTATACAAGAAAAATGTCCTTATCTTACAAGAGCAAGTCCAGTCCAGGTATCAGAAGCCCACTCTAGACAGACAGGATCAAAGAAGGAACTCTCCAAGACATATCTTAGTTAAAATGCTAAACATAGAAAGTAAAGAGAGAGTACTCACAGCAGCAAGAGAGAAACAACACACTTACAAAGGCAAACCCATCAGATTTACCTCAGACTGCTCACTAGAAACCATGAAGGCCAAAATGAATTGGAACAATGCTCTTCTAGGCCTAAAGAAGTATGGTTTCCAACCTAGACTACTGTACCCAGCAAAGCTATCACACATAATAGATGGAGAAATAAAAGTGTTCGATGATAAAAGCCAGCTCTACAATTATATGAACACAAAGCCAAACTTACAGAGGATAGTATGGGAGATATCCCCCACAGAGGAAACATGCAACCTACCTAAGGATTCTAATACAGAATGAGCATGGTAATCAAAATTATTAGGCTGGTAATAACACCTGAGGCATCAAACCCCACAATCCCTTCAAAATGGCAGGGCTTCACAGAAACTTCACAGTTACAACTCTGTATATAAATGGAATTAACTCTTCTATAAAAACATACAGATTAGCAGGGTGGATCATAAAAATAGAGCCTTACATCTGTGGCTTTCAAGAAACACACCTCACCTCTAAAGACAGAAATCTCCTTAGGGTGAAAGGATGGAAAATGATTGTCCAAGTGAATGGAAATAAAAAGCCAGCAGTTGTGGCTACATTAATTGCTGACAAAATAGATTTTAAACCAAAATTAATTAAAAAGAACAATGAAGGCCACTTCTAACTCATCAAGTGAATGATCCAACAACAGGTTATTATGATCATAAATATATATGCAACAAATACAGGTGAAACACATTACGTAAAGCAAAATTTACTCAAAAATAAAACAGAAAGAGACTCTAACTGCATAATAGTAGAAGACTTTAATACACCACTATCATCTCTAAAGAGATCATCCAAACAGAAGGTCAGGAGGAAAATAACAGAGCCGTAGATCATAGATCAACTAGACCTAAGAGATATATAGAACATTCCATCCAAAGGCCACAGAATATACATTCTTCTCAGCAGCCCATGGAACATTCTACAAAATAGACCACATACTAGGTCATGAAACGTGTCAACAAATTCAGGAAGATAGTAGTAGCACCCTGCATCATATCAGAATACAATGCATTAAAGATAGAAATTAACAATGGAAGGCACAGCAGGAAATATGTCAACTATTGGCAACTGAACACTATGCTATTAAACAATGAATGGGCCATTCAAGAAATCAAAAAAGAAATTGAAAATTTTATAGAAGTATATGGTAATAAAAATCCAACATACCAAAACATATGGGACACATTGAAGGCAGTCCTAGGGGAAAATTCATAGTACTAAATGCCTTCATAAAAAAAGATAGAGAGATCTCAAATTAGTCACCAAACCACCCACCTAAAGGTATTAGAAAAACTAGAATATGCCAACCCTAGGAGCTCAAGGTGAAAAGAAATAATTAAGATCAGAGCTGAGATGAACAAGATGGAAATGAAGAAGACAATTTTAAAAATAGATGAAACAAAGAGCTGGTTCTTTAAAAAAATAAGATTGACAAACCCTTGGCCAATCTAATTAAACCAGAAAAAGAAAAGACCCAAATCAACAAAATCAGAAATGAAAAGGGAGTAATCACAACAGACTCCAATGAAATTCAAGAATCATCAGGTCATACTTTCAAAACCTCTACTCCACAGAAGCTGGAAGAAATGGATGAATTCCTGGACACCTACCTCCTACCAAAGTAGAACCCAGAGCAGATAAAGGTCCCAAATAAACCTATGACAGCCACAGAGATTGAAAATGTAATCAAAATCCTCCCCAAAAGGAAAAGTCCAGGACCCGATGGATTCTCAGCTGAATTCTGCCAAACTTTCATCATAGAACTGAAACAACTCTTTCTGAAGCTTTTACGTGGTATAGGAAAAGAGGGAATGCTTCTAAACTCCTTCTATGAAGCTAACCATCACCCTAATCCCAAACCAGACATGCAACAAGAAAGGAAAACTACAGACTCATGTCTCTGATGAACTTAGAAGCACATTTCCTGAACAAAATCCTCGCAAACCAAATACAACAACAAATCAAAAATATTTTCCACCTAGACTAGGTAGGCTTCATCCCAGAGATGCAGGGAAGGCTCAACACATGGAAGTCTATTAATGCAATCCACCACATTAATAGTCTCAACCACAAAAACCACATGGTCATCTCAATTGATGCAGAAAAGGCCTTGGACAAAATTCAGCACCACTTCATGATCAAAATGCTGGAGAGGTTGGGCATAGATGGCTTATACCTCAACATAATAAAGGCAATACACAAAACTCCTAACACCCAAATCATACTCAATGGGGAAAGACTGAAGGAGTTCCCACCAGAATCAGGAACAAGACAGGGGAGTCCACTTTACCACTGCTCTTCAACATACTGCTTAAAGTTCTAGCCCAAGCAATAGGAGAGGAGAAAGTCATGAAAGGGATACAAATTGGAAAGGAAGAAAATAAAACTATCCCTTTATGCAGATGCTATACATAACAGATCAAAGAATAGTGTCAAAAAAAATCCTAAAGGTGATAAATTCCTTCAGCAAAGTGGCAGGATACAAAATTAACAACAACAACAACAAAAATCAGAAACCTTTCTGTATGCAGATAATATATATACAGAAAAAGAAATCAGAGAGACTATCCCATTTTCAGTAGCCTCAAAAAAAATCAAATATCTTGGAGTATCACTAACCAAGGATGTAAAAGACTTATATAATGAAAACATTAAAATGCTCAAGAAGGAAATAGAGGATGTTAAAAGATAGAAAGATATTTCATGTTCCTGGATAGGTAGAATTAATATAGTAAAAATGGCAATCTGTCCAAAAAATAATATACAGATTCAATGTCATGTCAATAAAAGTATTCATTCTTTTCAGACATAGACCACCATCAACCTAGGAGATAGATTTTGCCACCTATAACACAGACAGAGGTCTAGCATCTAGAACTTACAAAGATCTCAAAAAAAATAATAATAATAAATACTAAAAAGTCAAACAGCCACCTCACAAAATGGGCCATTGATCTCAATAGAGAATTCATAGAGGAAGAAACACCAATGGCCACTTCTCACTTAAAGAAGTGTTCATCATCCTTAATCATCAAGGAAATGCAAATCAAAACAATGATATTCCACCTTACTCCAGTGAGAATGGCATCATTAAAGAAAATCCACCAACAGTAGATGCTGGCGAGGATGTGTGGAAAAGGAACCTCCATTCACTGCTGGTGGGATTGCAAACCTGTGCAACCACTATGGAAAGTAGTGTGGAGACTCCTGAATAGAATTGATATAGAGCTACCAATGGACCCAGTTATCCCTCTACTAGGCATCTACCCTCAAGATTTCATGCCTCAGTACAGAGACATTTGATCAAACATGTTTATTGCAGTTCAATTCATAATAGCTAAGAATTGGAATCAACCACAAGGTCTATCTCTGAATGAATGGATATCAAAATTCTGGTACATTTATATGATGGAATTCTACTCAGCTGAAAGGAAAATTGACATAATGAAATTTAAGGAAAAGTGGATGGACTTGGATCATACTTAGGGAACTCACACAAGAACAGAGAGTAAAACACTGCATATTCTCCCTCATATGCAGTTCCTAACAATGTTAAGCTTAAATCTAAGCAAACCTGACAGGTGAATTGAGAGATGGTAAAAGGGGGTGGAATGGGAGGGAGGGAGTACATATACAATAAGCTAAACCAATAAAGAATCGAAACCAAAAAATCCTTATTTTCATATAGTAAGCTCTAGAGGAAGCTGTGGGCATTGCCTGGTAAGTGGGGCCATGAACAGACTGGGAGGAAGCCTAACCCCATGAAAAACTGATCAGACTTGCAACTCCCTGTAAAACCACTATGAAATCAGTACGGAGACTTCAAAATGCTGCAAATAGACCTACCACTTGATCCAGCTATATCACTCCTTGGCATATGCTGTAAAGACACTACTGTTTACTACAGAGAGACTTGCTCAGCCATGTTTGTAGCTGCTCTACTCACAATAGCTAGGAACTGGAATTCACCCAGAAGTCCATCAAGAGTTAATGAAGACATGGCATGTATGAACAATGGAAATCTACTCTGTAGTAAGGAAAAATGAAATAATGGAACTTGCAGGAAAATGGATGGACTTGGAAAAAAATCATAATAATCAAAGTCACACAAGAACATACCCCACTGAGGATGATGAGGTATAATGGTAAGAGGAGAATGGGATCAGCACACAATATGTTCATACAACAAAATTTCTAATTAATATATATGTATATATTATATATTAGTATATATTATACATATACATCATTATTAGACAGCAATACAAGGCTACAATATTCACAAGTGATCATTCCAGAATAAAAGGGCATTTTAACATTGCTAAAGACTGAAAGAAATAAAGCAAGAAAGCCTACTGATGATCTTTTTTAAGAAAATCACTTTATACAAAAAAGGACCTCAAATTATGTCATGTGTTCTAGTAACTGGTTTAACATTTATCTCAAGATATAGCTTATGGTATTTGCAAAGTTTCTGTGAACATTATCCCACTTCTGTTCAAAAAATTGTGTAATTTAATGATGTAAGAATAAATAATAATTTCCTCAAATAGGGAAAAAAAGCTACATTTCAGTAAAATTTTAATTAAGTAAAAAAAAATCACTATTTAGACAGGTATTTTAAAGAAAAAATGCCTGCTAAATAATAATTGCTATTTTTTAAAAAAATTGAGTATGCATCTTAATAAATAGGTGTCAGAACATATCAACAGCAGAGTGAATCTGTGCCTTCAAAAGTCATTAACATAAAATTGAAGTTACATGTTTCCTAATTGTTTTTATAATTATAAAAAAGTGTCAAATATTGTAAAATACAGGAAAGAAAATATTGATTTTCTCTTTATCTCTATCAAGGGACAATGTAAAAAACGTAAAGAGTTGGATAGGATTGACAGATGATCTGATTAATGCCCGATACTCTCTTTTCCTATGCATAAATGTGCACAGAAAATCTTTGCCATTAGATTATTTCAAATCATTGTCATGTTATGTTTTTTCATTCTTCTGAATAATATATCAGTTTTTATATATCCTGAATAGTCCTTGATAATTTTTCTTATTTAAGGACAAACTCTCAATAAATTCATATGCCTTAAGTAATAATGCTTGAGACTTTAAAGGAAATTTAAAACACATTTAAAATTAGAAGCTAAACTATGATTAACTACCATTAACTAGATATTATATAATCAGGAATTATAAATGTAATAAAATCATAACCTGCCCTTATGTAGCTTGATAAACAAGTTAAGTAATTAATTATTATAAAACAGAAAAAAATAGTGCTATATGCCTACTGTATCTTGAGAAACAGCATATCATGAAGAAAATTTATTTAAAGATGTGAAAAAGTTACCTTTTGAGACTATGAGAAAATGCACATTTATTGAGAATGAGTTATGTCATAGTCAGCTCCACACTGCTGGGATGAACATCCTAACCAGACACAATATAGGGGACAAAGAATCTAGTTCCAGCCTACAGGTCTGGAGGAAGTTCCATCAAATGGGGAAGGAAACTGTTTCCATACAGCCAAACAGAAATCATCACCAGCCAGCAAACACCAAAAGCAACAATAAAACTGGCAGCAAGAATAAGGGACCCAGGTGGAAAGTAATCCATCTTACCTTTAGGCTGGAAATCAGATCCATCTCCAAATACACTTTAGGACTGGACCACAGGATTCCCTTCCCCTCCCCCCAGTGACACCTCTTCCAGCCTGGCAGCTGGAAACTCAAGTTACAAGCTTTAATAAAACACCTGAGTCTATGGGAGTCCATGGCCTGTGGAGGGGGGTAGGGGGATGATGAAGGAGAATACATTCAAACTACTACAAGTGACTATATTTTAAAGTACATACTTGGAACTAGTGAAAAACAAAACTTTATCAAGTAACAATGCATTTTTTTTTAAATATTTTATTTATTCATTTTCAAGCAGATGAGAGAGAGAGAGAGAGAGAGAGAGAGAGAGAGAGAGAGAGAGTGCACCAGGGCCACCACCTTGTGGGTCTGGCTTATGTGGGTCCTGGGGAATTGAACCCGGGGCGTTAGGCACTGGAGGCAAGTGCCTTAACCGCTGGGCCATCTCTCCAGCCCACAATGCATTTTAAATAATTAAAAAATTCTTTAGTAATTTATTAAAGATCATTTGGGTACATTTCTCTTGGATAGTAAAGGAAAATATTACAGATGCTGCCTCAATTCCTGATGCCATTTAATTAAAATTAAATTTGAAGGACAACTGACAATGAGAGAATGGAAATTTCAGATCATGTGAATGAGAATCCCATGGACCTTGACTCTGTCCTGGCTGTTTCATTAAATTTCTTGAGCTTCCATTGCAGCGTCTTTCATAAGTTTGAAACAAATTTCTCTTTAGAAACACAACCGTTTCTTCAAATGAAAATTCATGTTCCAAAATATCGTATTTTACATGTCCATAAACAAAGACTTAGGCAGTCTGTCCTATAATCAGTCACTATGGGAGGTAAATTGAAAGTTGCTGAACCAGCTGGTGCCACTCAATGCTAACATTTAAGAATCCCCAACCTGGCAATATTTTATTAATCATACCAGTAACATTTATTGACAGCTGGGCTAAACACTTCATATACTTTACTTCACTTACTTATCTAACAGAATCAGTTGGAAAAGGAAGGCTAATTCGTTCATTTACCCAACAATCACACAGCTAGTTATTAAATGCTAGATTTAGAATTCAAACTCAGGACAGTTTGCCTCCAAAGCCTATATTGATTCTCATGAGCATTACAATTTGTTAAATATTTTCTGGGAACCTGTCACTGCTGACTTAACATAAAAACCATCAGGTTTAGGTGTTTTAAGTGTTACTGTGTTCAATCTGTGGGTGAGGAAGCTAAACTGTAGACAAATTAGGAAACTTTATCATAGTCACACTTTCAAAACACATATCTTCCTTTTCTTTGATAATAGTAAACTCTTCTCCAATAATTTTGTGGCTTTCAAGTCCACCGCCAACTAACATTCAATCTTTTTATTTATAAGAATTTTCTCTCTGGAGTGGTTGGATCTGAACTGTGAAAATGTGCTACTTTGTGTGTGTGTGTGTGTGTGTGTGTGTGTGTGTGTGTGTGTGTGCATGTGTGTTCATGTTTCAAAAGTATGCACTATCTTGTACTATAGCATTACAATATAAAAAAGAACAGTGATTTTCTTTTTGATATTATTTATTTGCAAGAAGACAGGGAGAGAGAGAGAGAGAGAGAGAGAGAGAATATGTAAGTGTGTGTACAGACATGCCAGGGCCTCCTGCCCCTGTAAACAACTTCCCGATGTATGTGACATTTGGTGCATCTGGCTGAACTTGGGGACTGGGGAATCAAAACCCAGACCAACACACTTTGCAAGTAAGTGCCTTTAACCACTGAGCAATCTCCCCACTAGAACAGTGATTTTGTTATAGCAACACGTGATTTGATTCTAGCAGTGCATATAGTTAGACAATGCTCACATATGATCATCACGATTGCTTTTGCATTCAAAAATTATTTCACTAAAACTTGAGTATAATAAAGAAACCTAATAAATGGAAACATTTAATATGAATGACCATTTTAAAGTTAGACAGTATTTAACATTTATTCCACATTTTCTATAAGTATTAGGAGAATAATCCCCATCTTCCCTATTCTTAATATTGTATATCAGCATTTAAACCTTCAAACACTCACATACATAAAGAATATTTAGAATTTCAAGAGTAAACAAACAAACATTGCAAAACTCAGATTTTAGAATTCCTGTATAAAAGACCATTATATTTTTAATTTTTCCTAATGTTAAAGCCTCCTCAGTTTTTTACTAGTAGAACATAAAGTGAAAGTGATTCCAAGGAGATATTGAGCCTGATATATTAAACACAGAATGCTGGATTTCATCCAGAAGCAAACTGTAATTGTGTTAAACTGTGGATGCTAAAGTCTCTCCCAGAGCTGCCTCTTGAAGTTGACCAGGTCAGACTCATGACTGCCAAGCATCCCAACTTGGCACTGGTTCTTCAATCTGTGCCAGGGTGGCCAGCTGGAACACTGCCTGAGGAGTTCCAATAATTTGAAAATCATCAACATAAATTTTCTCCCTGAAAAGAATGCTTCTTCTGGGGCAATGGAACCACGATTCCAAAGGGCTGTTGACACATTGTAGGATTTTAACAACAGCACATGGAAGACTTGGCCGGAGTTCAGGCTCACAGTTCCAAAACTTAGGCCCATTTAAAAGAACGGAAATGAGAGCAGCCCATTTCCTAGGAAATAAGAAATGTAAGTTTAAAACATCCACATTAATATCTGATACAAGCTTAATTTGGCTAGGGTTTTCTGTAGTATACCTTCCATCAGTGTTCCTCCACATAGCTCTCAATGGAAAAATCGACAGGAGTGCTGGCATAACTTGGAGTTGAATTGAGGAACTCGCTATTTTTACCAAATTAAGTGGCCATTAAAACAAATTGCTTTCCAGAAGTTACTTTATGTTATCTGACCAAATGGTGCCATACATTGCAGTCAACACTAAATCACAGCATTTCGAAGGCCTAT